>WAAE01023345.1:22071-67136 GCA_013400495.1 Nicator chloris
TTTTTTTTTTTTTTTACTTCTCCCCCCACAACCCACCATGAATTTGTCCTGCAAGCTGTGGCTGAGCTTTTGAGGCGTGAAGACGAAGTCGCGAAACTAAACCGAACTTGAGGTGACCCCGCTTTAAAGCTTTGCCCTTTCAACCTGCCCAGCCTGCCACTTGTGAAACCCACACTCCCTGCCCTGGGCCGTCCTCCTGCCGGGCGTGGGGCAGCCGCGGGCACTGGCCCGGCCCGGCCAGGGTCCCCTCTCCTGGTCCCTGGGCAGGGCACGGAGCCACCAGCGAGCTGCTCGGGGGACTTAAAACCTCGCAGCCCTGCTGCCCTCTGTCTCCCTAGAGCTGCTGTCACGCCTCCCCGGCTACTCTTTATACCGCGGGATGGTGGTGAGCGGGGAGAAGAGGAATAGAAAAAGTAAAAAACACGTTGAATAACTAAACCAGGTTCTTTCCCAGAATAAAAGGGCGGAGAGAGCGGAGTGCGCGCCCCGGCAGCAGAAGGCTCAGTGTCGCGCTGGGGCTGGCGCCCGGCAGCACCCACGCACAGCCCCGCAGCCCCGGAGCTGCTCGGGGCAGCCGCGCTGGGAAATGAGTACCTGCTTTGTTTGGACTGGGTCGGGCTGGGAAAGCGGCAGCACAAACTTTCTGCCTCATTTCAGCACTGCTGAAGCCGTTTGTTTCTGAAGAACGGAACAGATCTACAACTGGAACGTGATCAGCCAGGAGTCAGCACGCCTCCTGAAAAAAAAAAAAAATTAAAAAAAAAATAGCAGAGGCTCCAAACGTTGGCAGAGCTGCTGAACTGACATTTTCCACGGACAAAAATATTTTTAACACGTACTGTTTTTAGAACAATGGACTCTACCAAGGGCAACTGTAAGATATGCACCTTGGCCAATGTCTTTTGGTTTATATTTACCAGAAAAGCATTTTCAGCATGACATAAACAAACTAATAATGTGAATATATAATTACTTTTCATTCCTACTATACATTATACTATGAAGTGTGTTGTCAACACTAATAAAGTAATGTGCAGATAAAGTCATTTGAATAAGAAAAAAACTGGCAACAGAACAATTGGTTTGGATCACAAAGGCTTTTTAAAAATAATTTTACCTTCTGAATTAGCTTGTAGCCCTTGAATACACAAATGCAGCATGCATGATTATTTTATTAAATGTAATATGTAACTGTTATGTGTGTCTTGTCTTTCAGCTGCACTTTCAGACGTGATTTCCAATGTCACCCTTCTAATCAGAGGGAGGCAGTTCAACACTATGGCATTTGTGAACTGAAGAAGTGGTTTAAAGAGAGCAACTAGAAACAATCTACATTCTCCAAGTTGTGGAGTGTCTGAGTGCATGGTTACAACTTAATAAGATGTATTCAGGCAAGAAAATCCTGAAACATGATTGCACAGAGTTGCTTAAGATTGTAATTAAGGATTCGCCTTTCCTTTGTTCTCCTTCCCCCAATCC
Organism: Nicator chloris; assembly: GCA_013400495.1. NCBI lineage: Eukaryota > Metazoa > Chordata > Aves > Passeriformes > Pycnonotidae > Nicator > Nicator chloris. The sequence continues at coordinate 23,551 of WAAE01023345.1, forward strand.
CTAATTCATCTTTTACAAGTTAATCAAAATAAGACTCTTTGCACTGATCCTTAGAGGACAAGGTTCAAGGACAGATTATCTTTTTTTTTTCTTTTAATCATGAACTATCATAAAACACCTCTGCTTTATCTTCTGTCAAATTCATTCAGAAATGTAAGCGTGAAAATTTATCTTTTACCACTTAATTCAGTAGCTATGACTTCAATGATGAAAATAGAACAGTTGAAAACAGAGAAAAAATCTTTGTTTGCAAACAGGATGACAAGAAAAGAATCTACAAGGGGTCATGAGCTTCATAAACTCCAGCTAAGATCCTCAAATTTTTATTTGCTCTTCAGGTTCAAAATAGGGACTAAATAGTTTTACAGTATCTTAAAATCATTATAAAGGAAGGACTCTTATTAATTTTGATTCTGATCCAGATATTACTAATGGAAAAATAGGATAGTCAATTATCACCCAATTAAAAAGCTTTCATGTGTAGCTTCATGGAGTATTTCATGATGTTCTTCCTAACAGAACTCTCTCAAGGATGTGCTTTATGTTCCAAAAATCTAGTCCCTCAAGCAAAACCTTTCGTTAAACTGTGTGCCAGTGAAAACATTTGAACTTATTTTTACTCTGTTGAAAATAGGATAGATATTTTTGTCTTATTAGTGTTCTAAATGCTTATGTTGTCATATCAAAATAAAATGTATGAAACCCTTTGACTTTCATGAGAGTAAAACAGTGACTCCAAGCAAAATATGTGACTAAGCAGGCCAATTTAATTTCACTGCACAGGCAGAATAAAATATAAAGAAGTGATTATTCTTAGTCATTTTTGGCAATCTACCATTTTTAGTAACATAACCAAATGTATATTTTTTTAATGCAATTTGTTCTTGACTGTCTTGATTGTGGGTTTTTGCCAATGAGTCAGTCCATTCCAATGCATTGACTGGATCATTTTGGCAGGAATCCACACCAACAGCACTGTTGTATTTCTTTCTAACATGTTTTGTAGTGCATTTACTCATCCTGAGAGGTACAGGTGTACCACTGACAGAGGAAAGTCCACGGTTGGTACAAACAAACCTTGGACCACGCTAGACTGTCACTTAGGTAGGCACAGTAAAGAGTAACTGCAGGCATCAAAACGCATTGGTACTGGCACCTCTCCCATCTTTTGACTTCTGAAACATCAAGGATGCCTCTTTACATTACAAGTTATGTTACTGTTTTGTGGACTGGATTCATAGGCAGATTTAGAACCACAAAACCTGCAACAACATGTCCTGAAACTTGCTGTTAAATGCTTCTTTGACAGTGAGAGCTTTGGTGGCCACTACTTATGGAGGATTTTGTCCTGAAACGCAAAACAAATTTGTTTAATGATTGTATTCAGTCCCTGAGCCTCTGACTTTTTCTAAATATTAACTTTTCTATCTGCACACTCATAAGACACATTCTGAAAAAGAGCAGTGTCAAGTAACTGCTACCTGAGTCCTGGTAATTCACTGTGTGGGAAGAAGCAACTTCCATTATGTGCTCAGCAATAGCTTGTAGAGTTCTTTCAATATGAAAATGTATTACACTCAGAGGCAAAATGTTAACTTTCCCTTTTCTTAAAAATTTATATGGATATTGGTCTTTCATAAAGTAAGCAGGAGAGCTTGCAGTTTAGTATCTGTTTTTAAAGGAAAACATGCCTTAACACCATTAATTTCCCTGTATGGGTATGAATACCTCTGTATGTTACTCAGCTAAGTGCTTCAGCTGTCCAGAAATAATACTTACAGTGGCTATAATTCTGATGTGAGTATCTTACCTTCTGTATCACAGGGGAAGTCACTGTCCATTGCTGTGGTTATGCTAACTCTGATTCTAGTCTAGAAGTGAGCAATGTTTTTCTTCTGTCTTCTTTTTTTCTTATTTCTACAAATAGCAGAAGGCAAAAAAATATAGCCTATTGTAATTGAAGATGCTCACGGCCTTTGACAAGATATTTAACAGAAGGATTTCTCTGCCTTTCTGTGTCCTCACAGTTATGGTTTAATTTCCTATTTAAACTTTGAGATTTTTGAGACAATTAGAATGTTGTCTATATTCCAAGAGTGTTTTCCACCCAATGTAGAACCACAGGGGACCTGCCTAATAATAACAAGTTCAACAACCTGTTCTTTACAATATATTTTGCAGAATACCCTCTAAAGAGATATCAGCCAAAATGATATGATAATATGAACTAAATTATAATAAATAATAGTGGTGATTCAAGAAAATCAGCAGCAAGGTCACTTTGTGTATCCACAACCACCCGTCCTGCTTAGGAAGTGTTACCTTATCAATTCAACATTACCATCATGGCTCCATCTACACCTCTTTGGCTCCTCTCTGTCTTCCCTTGAGTTTCCACAATCTTTTGATGACATATTTGGTCCATATATACTGGCAAATCTGAGTAACTCATATATTTGCAAGATTGGTATTCTTCAAAAGTAAATCTAGTTAATCGGAGGCAAAGTAACTGTAAAAGTAATAAGAAGTCACAGTTGCCTGAGGTAATAAAAGTGAATACAGTTAAAAATGGAGTTTATGTTGTCAGGAAGAACAGAGAATAGCAACAAAGGGACTTGTAGGAAGGGAAATTGTAAAGTTAAGAAACTGTAAATTGAAAATAAGTTTGTTTAATCATAAGAAAGCTGCAAAATTAAAAGATTCTGCTATTGAGAGTAACTTATTAGTCACACACCAGTAAGAACAGACAAGAATAAATCAATTGAAAAACAAAAACATGGAAAGAATTTTGGAAATGTCACAGTACCATGGTGGCAAATGGCAAGTAGGCTGTCAGAAGACTGAAAAGAGAAATGGAGAATTTCATAAATGGAGAATTTCATTATGGTCACATAGGAATGGGCTATTTTTACAAGCAAGGATAGGTGGCTTAAAAAAGCCCTAAGACCAGAATGGAGGCTGTGTGGCCAGGATCCAGATGCTATTCATCATATTATAAGTGGATGTACCAAGCTCGCCAGCACTGAGATACAATACAGAGTGACAAAGTTGGCAGTGTGGTGCACTGAGTGACCTGAAAGAAGTGTGGATTACCAGTAGAGGAATCAAAAAAAAAAAAAAAAAAATCAGCAGCAGGTAAAGAAAGGTGCTGATAATAAAATATTAATATTATTTTAAAACAGAATCAAATAAAAAAAAGGGAAGGCTAGGAATAAGAGATAGGAAATAAGATAATTAAAAGGGAGGCAAAATCATTAAAAAAAAACTATTTTTTTTTTTCTGTTTCATTCAAGAATGTTATCTTAACAAAAAATGATCAAAAATGCTGTCAGGACAGGAGCAGAAGAGAATCCAGTTTCTGTATTCTCGTGAAGGAGAAAAGCACGCAAAATGCCAACTACTTTTATATCCTTGGACCCATACTAACATTGCAATGGTGCTAAGTTAAAGAGCAGCTCTCTATCAGACATCATGTAACTGCTTTTATGAACATTTCTTGAACACAATCATCCAAATTGTGTTCAAAAAAGCACATTTGTCTCAGACTGATGCTTCATGATGGCAAGATCTTGCTGGTGGAGAAGAAGCATCACTGTCCTTAGAATCAGCACTCCTCTCTTTTCTGATGTATGCTGAAAAAAAAGAGGTTAGATGCCTTTCTGCTGGATATTAAGATAAATTCTGCCAAGCATTCATACTGTGGCACAACTGATGTAATTTCTTCAGAGGAATTGTGATAGAGAATCACAATTTGTCTGGTCCTATGAAAAGCTATACCTAGGAAGTCCAATTGACTTCAGGGAGCTTTGGATGCTTCAGGGAGATTGCAACTGTGTGTAGCATCCATCAGAAAATCTGCAGTTAAGTTACCTGTGAAAAATGCCAGTATATACACAATTAAACCAGTAACTTCCCATACATAGCAGGATGTCTATCTTCAGGTCAGACTCTCTACTCTGCATCAACTATGCAAAATTAATATAAATTACTCCTCCACTGACCTCTAAACCCAAACCAGGTTTCAGTGTTCCAGTGTGATTTGTCAAGACAAGCTTGAATGTTTGCACAAACAAAATCAGCAATTACAGCTGCAATTTTAGAAGTCTTTTCTGAATAAATGGCCTGAATTATGTATACTTCTGCATCATAACTGGTATTCAAGATGCTCATAACCATCCCTGTGTGAAAACTTTAGCTAAGTAAGCAACTTTTTTATTATTATTTGTAGGTTTTTCCCCTGACCACAGCAAAAATTGGACAAGCACTCTCAGGAAAACCTTCCCAAAACTGAAGAAAAGGCAAGGCAAAAAGTCCACAACAACTGCAAAACACATTTTCAAAATGTAAAGTATTATAAGCACAAGAAACACTAAAAGCAACCAGAATGCTGGTGACCCTTCTTTTTCCCCTTCAAACAATCCAACTTTTCAAGCCTGGGTATTAAACAAAATGCTAATCTTCTACACCTGAATATTTATGTAAAAAGAACTCCACACCAGCATGTAAGCAGTTGTGTAGGAAGCAGATGAAAATGTCTTCTAAGCAAGTTAGAGAAAAAAATGTCACTATCTTCATCATCCTGAACTGCCCACTCTCAAAATTATTTGGTGTGAGTGCTGAAGGAGATATAATTTCATATGTCAATTTTCCACCCAACTAATGTATCCATCAAATTTTTTATTCCTTAGGAATGACAACTTAGACATTACTTTTATACTTAAAATGTTAAAAAACCTTATAAATCCCTTAATCCTATCTAGCTTCTACCTTTCCTTGGAATAGATTCTGCATTCATTAAAATCAATGGGAAAACATTGTTTAGTCAATGAGACAAAAAAAAAAAAGTTATGAAAAACCTAAGTTATTGTTGGTTGGAAAACTAGCTCAGAATGTGAAGCACAACATTTTGTACCACTCCTGCAGAAGGTGGTGGAAATCTTTGCAAGCCCCAAATGGTGGAGATGAAGATGCAAGTCCCAAAACATTACACCAATGGTTGTGCTGCAAGAATGAAGCCAGAGCCTGATGGGTGTATGTATAAGGGAAATAAAGGGCCGAGGGCAGATGAAAGAAAATAGCAGTTCTGTGGAACTTGCTTCCTCCCACACTTAGCAGGTTAATAATGCCCTAGCACCAGAAGTAATTCATTCAATCTCCTTCACTCTTTTATCATATTTCCTCCAGTCTGGCCTTTGGAGACATCAGTGCTGGTCACAGGGATGCTGTGCCTAGTCATTGAGCAACACTGACCTTGGTGTCACCAGCCCTGCAAGCCTTGCTTTTTTAAAAGTGCTGCTTTTGTTTTCCTCTGAGTCACTGAAGTTTGTCATATATATTTCTGTTGGGAACTTTCTGGGACAAGGGTTTTTTTAGGTCAGTCACAGGACACAGAGCACAGGCACCTTTATCTCAGTGTGAAGTACTACCATACAGATATATATTAATAATTTACTACACACAGGAGCATAATACACAAGTCAGCTACTCTAAGACATCCTACGTCATGAAACTTGTGCTCATCCATAGATATTCATCTTGCTTTGAATTTGATGAGCATGGCCTGGTCAAAACAAAATTCAGGAAAACCAGAAGCTCCAGAGGATTTCTCCTTGAGGATTCTAGCAACATCTTTTATGTCTACAGCTTATATCAAGCTTCATTGCAAATGCACGTAATTGAGTAACTCTACTAGACTTCCTCTGAGTAGCTTTTATTTAATTTACTGTGATTATCCTGAAAATAGAGGAAGGCTGATAAGAATGACTTCATGTATGGGACGCAATATACATCCTCTGTCTCAAGGCCAACAAAAGAATAGGTGCCTTTTGAGCAGCAGATGCCTGCAGGAGGATAATATACCCACCAGTTACTCAGCTGCTTCATCTGTCATTTTTATGAAGGCATGTCATGGTTGGACAGAGCAAAATTGCCTGTGAAAACCTGTGTGAGGAAAAAAGGGAGAGAGAAACAGGTAACTACCTCTTCCTAAGTGCGGGAGGAAATTAATATTTATGGGGGAGGGGGGAGAGCACACAGGAAAACAAACATAAGAAATAACTTTGTAAAATATATCTTCATACAATATCAGTCATTTCGATAGTGCCAAAATGCTGCAGTTGCTCCACTTCTATTACTAGTTACTTTAAAAGATAAATTGATGTGGAAATTAGAAAGTAACAGATGTGAAGCAATCTTAAGCATAAATTCCTTCACATTTCTTATTAACTGTGGTTAAGATTTTAGTCAACAAACACCCTTTCGTTCAGACAATAAAAGCAAAGAAAGGAAAATTTAACTGTTCTTCAGTGTTGTAAGCCCACTGAGCTCTGTAATTTGCTGAAGATTTGTTTTCTGACACTCTCACCAGCAAAGAGGGGAGTGGGGGAAGGAGGGGAGAAGTATTTCTCCAAAAGCATTCTGGCCCACAAAAAGACCCAACTGTATGTGTTGGGAAACATGTCCAAACACTTCTCTATTTAAGTCTTTCTTCTCTTTCAGTAAAGTGTCAGTAGCTCTTTGAATAGCTATTGGCCTTGGCCAAGACCCTAGTGAAAGGCAACAGATGTTGCTAAGATTGTACCCAGGCTATCCTCTATCCTGTTTCATTTCTGAAAGGGAAAAAGAGAGAAAGGGAGAAGAAAACTTGCATTAAATCACTGGACCATTTTGTACTTCAGCAAATCTGTTTGCACATGCTCGACTGACCTCGCCGAAAAGGCTGAGCCTTTTGCATTCAGCCTGAGGTCAGTCCTAATGCTCTGTTCAGTGGTCCATACTCCTTTCACTAGGAGCAGCTGCCTCTGATTGCTAGAACAAATTGAGGTGATTCAGGCCACCAGCAGGGCCACGGTGCAAGTGCCTTTCACCAGAAAGGGAGGGAAAGCCTTAGAACAGGACCAACTGGGGCTGCCCACAATAAACCGTAGGATTAATTTGATACAGTCAATATTAAGACATGCTCTTGCTGAAAAGTGGGCCATAGTGACATAAACTACAAGACAGTTGGACTGAAAGAAGAGGGAAGAAAGTGGTGTTCAAACATTTATTAAGTTACACCTAATTATTTAATTGGGGGACATTTAAATGGTAATACTGACAGCTTGGGCTTGGGAATGACTTTCTGTTTAACCCCTGGCAGAATATTCTGGGTGTAAGTGGGATTCAAGGTCAGTGGTGTCATCATCCCCCTCACAATATTGTTTGAAACATTGAATGCAAGTTTTCTAAACTATTTCTGTGATCAGTTTAAAGAGAATAATCAACAGCACCATTTCCTACCATATTTATTAACTTGTTTCAGTGACTGGAAGTGGCTACATGGCTGTTATCCAAGGGGAAAAAAACAAAAACAAACAAACAAACAAAAACAAACAACCAGACCAAGAAAAAAAAAAGAGAAAATGAAAGATTTGGTATTTACCTCTTTTCAAATTCCTTCCCATCTATGAAAAGAGATAATAGCACAGAGCAGGCAGTAGTAGGGAAAGATGAAGGCAAAACTCTCCCCCTTTCCCTGGTGCAGGCAAGCTCCCACATTACTTGCTTCAGTCCCAGCTATCAGATCACAATATTTTCTGCTGTGTGAAGGATCAGGCCACAGCTTTTTGAGACTGAGGCCGAACAAAACAATACAGTGCTGCATTAAGGCACGACACCAAGCACTTACCACTTCAAAAGGAAGCACGCTTTGATGCCTCTGAAAGGCAAGCAAAATCTCTACAGATAGGTAATTTTACCAGACTGGTCAAAAATATGAGTGCTAATGTTAATTCATAAAACTGTGGATTTAAGATCAGGGGAAATTAGGAATTACAGCATTTAGTCTGGCTCTGCATTTAGATGGAATGGCTGGGCATAGCACACGGCCTTTGAAGTAGAGTTATCCAAGAAGTAGCTTAGTCAGCTGAAGAAGAAAGAAGAAAGATCTTACTATTTACTTAATTATCAGGTATAGAAACAGAATTTAGGGGGAAATATATGCAAAAAAACCTGCCTTTTAACTCAGAAAAATTGAGATGTAGAAAAGTGTCCAAATGGTATACTGGAATCTGTGATACAGGACTTCACAAAAACGAAAATAAAACTATCTTTTAACTACTTGAATTATGGATGAAAAATTGAGGTACATATCAATCTTCCTTTATTAACATTTCATCCTATTCCTTGCCACTGTCATCATATAGCAAAATAGAAAAAAAAAAAAAGAGCTGCATGTTCAAGAGAAGTTTTGAAAGAAGATCAGGAGGAGTTGTATCTTCAACAGAAAATTCACTTTTTTACTATCCTTAAAAACATTAAGTAAGTAAATATACATATCATGAAATCTTCCTACCACTTCTGAAAACTTTATTTTCTTTAAGGCATTGCATATAATGAGTGTATGAGCTTTGACTAGCTGCATCTGAAAACTCATTCCCAGTTGTAATATGTGGTTTTCAGCTAGGCAAGGAGTGGAATTGTGTGTTTCAGTGCCACTGACACCAAGGACAGCTGAGACATTCCTCTTCTCCTTCTTTCCTACCCCCGGCACTGGCACTCACTCTCTGTTCAGCCGACATCACATGGATGAACCTACATTGCAAAATAGATCCGTTCAATTATTCAAGTTAAATCAAACAATAAAAAGAGAAGTTTTCAATTAATTTTGTTTAACATGTATTGCTTCCCTGATCAACTTCACCACATGAGTCCATATGTAACTATGAAGAACAAAAAGTAAGAATGAGAGGGCAGAAGCAAGCAAATCAAACTTACACTTTCAGTTTCCTTCAGAAACTTTCCAAAGATTCCCTCTTTGGGAAGCTTAATGTAAAAGGTATTTGGCCATATTTGCTGTTTTATTATCTGTATTTGATCTCATTCTTCTAGTTGGGTGAATGCTCTTCTGATCTTCTGGTCTTTTTCCAAGCCTCTGCCAAGTCACAGTTTCCTGATGTACAGATATCGAATGAGAAAGGGGAAGGAATTGAACCTTACCAAGGTCTTCAATGGCAAGTTCTGGAGATGGAAATGGAGCCTTCTGGGATTAATCTGACAAGAAAGATCAGAGTCACTTCAGCATGCTTCTGCCTACACTTGCCAGATTTATACAGTGTGTAAGCAGGAATGTATGACTGACAGTGTCAAACACTGCTGAGGAGAACAGTAGAAAGGGTATGGGCATTTGCCAGTTGTCACTCTGATCTGATACAGGCTTTAATAAGATAGGCACCAGGGCATAGAAATGGACTAGATTCATGTTTGACAGAAGCAAATTCTCATTTGGGCTTCTACACAGTTTCTTCTTGTGCATAAAAGAAAAGAAAATAGTGAGTGTGCAAGAGCTTGTGCCTGCCCTTTCTGGATAGCACATCCTATTTTAAAGAATAATATCAATTCCCATGGATTCGTTTTGTGGGTACAGGGCTCAGTATTCTGGTGTGCACACTGTTTTGGTGACATACAAAAGAAGAGTTGTATATATGAGTGTGTGCGTATATATTTTTCAGGAGAATATAGCCTAAACCCCAAATACTCAAGCCCTCAGAATTTAAGCAGATAAGTTATTAGAGAAAAGAAATTTTAAAGACCTCCTCATTAGAGAGAATTCATGGATGGTTATTGCTATGTCATGTTTTAATAAAGGTACCATCCATGTCATATTAGTTGTGCTCCAGACGCTTTCAGTACTGAAAGGAACAGGCAAGAACCCTACAGATCTAAGTTTCTGTATGTGTATGCCTCCTAACTGGTAGCACTGACCAGAGGTCTATGATTCTCTGATGAGTACAACATGAAAATGAAAAAAAACTACAAAGCTTATTGTTGCAGAGATTTTTACATTCTTAAAGGGTTAGTACTACTTGGGATAGTTAACAAAATACATAGTAGAAGCAAGCAATATAACTGATTTAGAATTTCAAGAGCCTTTTGAAAGATTTCTTCTTTTGAGGATATTAAGCAATGAGAGGGGATGATGCACAGTCATGTCATGGATTAAAAACTAATTAGGAGACAGAACACAGAGTAGGAATGTATTCCAGCTCACAACCCAGAAGTGAGTGATTGTTTTTACACAGCACTGCCAGAGCAAACCTTATTTGCACAAAGCTGCACTCATTGCTCTCCAGTATCCTTATAAATTAAAGAAAAAATCAATCAAAACACTATTTCAAAACTTTCTTCTTTCCTTTTTCACTATAACTGGTATATAGTGATCTTCAACATGCAAAGGATATAATGAATTTTAGTTTTGTTCTTGACTAGTTACCTGGAAGAAATAAGTGAAAAGGAAATTTCAAGATTAGCATAGTGTTTCTTTTTCTACCTAAAGCAAGCTGATGAAAACTGAAGGAAAGTGTTCAGCTCTGAAGTGACTTCTTTCTCTGCAGAGAGCTGCACTGGTGGTAGTTGGCACGCAAGATGATGACCTGACTGATTTCTTGTTTACATGCAGTACAATTGGCATGTTGGCAATTCCAGGACTGTCAAGAAGACTAGACAGCAGTTCAGAGATTTTGCCTACTATGGATCCACAGGAACACTTTAGGGCAAATTATTCCCATTTTATCCCTTTCTAGGCCTTCATGGTGCTCCCTTCAGTAGTGATTATTTGCTAACCAGGACCTCTGGCAGTCATTAGCACATGGCCATGCTGAAGGGATGGGTGATCCTCGTAATGCCACGCTGGCTGCAGAGGATACCCCAGTGAGAACTCATTATCTCAGTTAAGTTCACAAGCCTCACTCTCTTTGGTCCTTGAGGCCACAAGCTGCAGGTAGTCGCCTAATGAAGTTACGAGCCTAAGGTAAAGAACTTCTCTACAAAGTAAAAAGCTTTTTACTGCACAGGGATCTGCTATCCTCCTTCTTTTTAAAACTGAACAGAAGCTGATAAGAGATACAGTGAATGTAGACTGAAATGCTAACAAATTAGGAATGTAATCAAGGATTTAGTATCAACTTCAGGCATGTTTTCACTAAGAAGGGACTTCAGTCATTCCCTCTTGTGAAGTATCATTTCAGTCTTTTGCCAGTATATTTAAAGTCTGTCAAAAAAATCCAAATAAAAGAAAAATCAAAAGAATATGAAGAGTTTTGATCTAGATTTAGTTTTAAACCCAGAATAAATAAATGATTTATGGGTGAGAGGATTAGCATATACACAAAGTTACACTGCACTGTAATCCTCTAATAGAGAAATAAAGCATCAGAGAAATAGAATCAGAACATGGATGCAAAGTAGTTGACTGAAAATGAGATCATGGATAACAGAGGTAATGAAGGTTTTAGGAGATGAAAAGGAGCTAAGGGTTGGGGTTCTTTTGCACACAGTGTTTTTCTTTGAGAAAACCTTGCACGATTGTAAGAGTTAGGGCAGTCCACTGGTTCACTCAATTGCTTCCTTGTACAACTGCAAAAACATTTCTTCATCCACATCTACTTGGAGAACTTTGCTTTCTGTGCACACAATACATAAAGTGCTATATTTTTGTACATAGAGATATACTAAAGTGCTTCACGATTCAGGGTTGAATCTCTGGTTGCAACCAAAAAAATATCAAAAGTGGAGGCAGACTATGTGATATGAAGTGCCTCTGGAGAGGGCTCCCAGACTTCAAAGTATCTGATATTGGCCACTTTCTCAGATAGTGACTCTGCTCAGGATAGGCTTTGGATCTGAATCAATATCACAATTCCTGTGTAATAATAGCAAAAGGTGGTCACAGAACTAGTCACAGTTTTGCAGGAACACTTCTAAGTGTATATAGTGCGAAGATAGAGTCCCGTCTTTACCTTTCTCAAACAATTCAATGACGTGCTCTTTAACACAAGTTTTACCCAAGATGGAAGACTTTCTGTTACTGAACAGTTTTAAAAGATGTATTGTGGAAGTGGGAAACAGCTAAAGGAAGTGCATGATATTATGGTAAAAATAATTCTTTTATGTAATGTCAGGTTTTCTCAAAGCACTTTGTAAGCATGAACTAATTGATACTTGAGAGTATACATTAAAATGATTTTTTATTTGTGAATTACTCTTAACTATTTCACTTGAACAAACAAGAAAAAACAATGCTAATCATTTCCTATAAAACCTTTTTAATGTCTTCACCATCCTTTTTGATGGGATTAAATCACCAACATCTTCAAATAAAAGCATTTCACTCTTGTTGAATTTAAATATAGTTCTTACGTGGCAGCCAAAATGGTACCCTCACCAGTTCTAAAATCTGACAGTCATGTTATTTTTGATTTTTTTTTAATTATCTTTCTTCTTTTTTATTTATCATATTTTGAGATTTGCCTAATTGATACTAATGGTTCCATATGTATGGTTTTGTATCTGTGTGTATATGCACATGTATATATATATATATTTATGAATAGTTCCTTCACTACTTAGTCAGACAAAACTCTCACTGAAGTAAAAAAGAATTTTATTAGACATACAGTGAAGATTTAGTAGGCAGATTTCTCCCCAAGACAAAGTGTTCCATAAAGCAATATTCCTCAACTTCTCTAGGATATATAGGCTTGAAAATAAGTCGCTGAGTTAAATATCACAAAAAAACCCAAGAAGAAGCTCCCTTCCACTCCAGAAGTTTTCAATAATATACTAATTTACATTCAGTATATTTTGACTTCCCTCCATACCTTATGAAGTACCTTATGATACTTTATTCGATGTTATTCAAGCAAAAACAAAAAAAAAACAAAACAAAACAAAACAAAACAAAACAAAACAAAACAAAACAAAACAAAACAAAACAAAACAAAACAAAACAAAACAAAACAAAACAAAACAAAACAAAACAAAACAAAACAAAACAAAACAAAACAAAACAAAACAAAACAAAACAAAAACCCCAAACAAACACTAAAACCCGACAACAAGCTGTAGGAAATACCAGAACTGCGGTTTTGGACCTGTTTTGCTATTTTCAGTTCAGAGTAAAACACTGTTCTCAGTTTGACTAGATTGAAAGTATAATTTGTATACTTTTCTGTTAGGAGGCAATTACAAAGGGGATGTAATTACTTACCAGCTTAGAAGCCTCCAAATCATTTTATGCTCTTAGGATATCCAAAGTGTTTGAATGTTGTTTCAAATGACAAATTTACAGAGAAATTCCACTTTAAAAGACAACACCCAAGAAAACCCCTACAGTACAAGGTATATGAAATACTATGTTTGTTAATTAATATATCAGCTACTCTGATGTAACAAAATAAAATTGATAAAATATGTCACTTTAAAATTTTGCTACTGTAGAATAGCTGAGGGTTGAACAGATTAACTGACCTCATCAGACACAGTGAAAACACTCCCAGAATAATCACAGAAGAAATCTGCTATAGATTCCCATCCAAATATATTTAGCCCTTAGCTGTTCAATTATTTGGTCCAACAGCAGTCCTTATATTTTGGGGGGGGAAAAAAAAAAAAAAAAAAAAAAAAGTATAGAGGAAATTAAGTGGAAAGTGCACACATTTAATGGAAGAAATCTATAAAGGAAGAACAGGAATAAGTCATAGTTCAATTCTGCTGCAGTCTGTTAAATGCCTTAAAATATAAAGCATAAGCCATGAAAACTTGCATACCCAATGAAATGCATTTAGAGTGAGTTTTGGGTTTCTTTTCCTGAAACTAAATTCTTAATATAGATTGGGTTACCCAAGCAATATTTATGACATCCTGAAATCTTTATACAGAGAGAAATTGAGAAAACTTACTTGTATGAAATGATGGCTGAGAAAATATTTTGAGAGTTCTTTAACTTCAATTGTTTTTTTTCAATTGATAAAAGTATCCCCCTTGAAAAACCTAAACAGCATTTTTCTGGTTGTTTTCTGTTCAGTAAATACAGCAGTCTTAACATAGAAAAGGACCCAAGGAGCACGCAAACTAAATTTATTCTTAAGAAATATCATGGCTATACAGAGTCACGTTGTCCCAAGCATGATCTACAATTAGGTTATACTAAAGGCCATTCCACTTCTGCTTATTACAATGCCTTTCAAAAATATATCTTTTAAAAGAGCATTTATTCTCAAATGAAAAGAAGAATGATGCAAAAACTCTCATGTCTGGTGAGGTTCCAACTTCCTTAGAGGCATGAAGGAATTGAACTGGATTTCAAATGTCCTCTATACTACCAAAAATCATAGTCATCTATCAGACACTGAAATGTATAAAAAAATTGAATCATCTATTTTACTGTAATGTGGAATGAAGAAACGTTGAGTAAAAATGCATAGTGCTATCTTGAAGAGGTAAAACAATATTTTAATGCAGTATACAAACAGCCAAAAGAGACGTGTTTATAAAAAGAAAAATATTGATTAAAGAAACAAAGAAAGAAAGGATCTGAAGGAAAGATTCTCTACTTATTATGTAGAAATAAAGTCCTTTAATATTTACAATAATTTTTTAATTCCATGGGTATAAAATAATAATCATTATAAACTGTGAATACATAGACCTCTCAGCATTATGGCTGGCTGGAATGAGCATCATGGCATCACAGCTGCAAATGTGTGCTACAACCATGATTTTTAAAACTAATTTTAACTGTGTGGAATACTAGATGGATTTGTTAAACCTGAACATAACTGTGTCCCTAGCAAAGATGTTCATACTTAGATGAGCCTGCCGACAGTAAGAATGTAAATACTGTAGGATTTACAGGTTCATGAAGATGTAGATGATACCTCATTTGATGAGAAAAATACCTTAGTCATTCCACCTTTAGATTTTATACATCTGGGGAATACATTGCAGACTTTGCTATCAAAGTTTGGAGTGTAAATACACACTAAAAATTAGGAGTGTAAGAACATGAAAAATTCAGTTAGTTGCTTAGTTCATCACCAGTAGTTCTGAGATGTAATCAGAAACCAAAATGTAGAGTCGCTTTTCAAGTCAATTTACTTAGTTTAGAAGAAAAAATGTATCAAACTAATCTGCTTGGATATTACAAGTTAAATCAATAACCCTACACTCTAGAATTAATGCGGATCTTGAATCAACACAAGACCTATTAAAATGAGTGTAAAAGTGTTAAATTGCAATACATTATATAACTAAATGCGTTCACTAGTCTTCACGTACAGCTTCTCAAATGAGTGAGTTGTATGCAACTTGTATGTTGAAACAAGTCTACAAACAATGCAAGTCCTCTGGAATCATAGTATTTTTAATTGTAGAGGATCTACATTTAGACATTTAATGTTTTGAATTTCTTTTCTTATTTTCAAGTATTAGTCTTTCTTTCTTGTCTAGAGAGACCCTCTACTTCACTCCGGGTAGTTGTTTGTATAACTGATGAACAATCTCTCAAAACATAAAATGTTCTTCTGGGCAGAGATCCCAGGTAAGGAATCACAAGAGCTGAAGGATCCAATCACTAATAGAGCAGTGTTTCAAGTCATCCATGGGGTCAGTTGTCTGTGGCACAACACCAAAGATTGATACCAATAAAATGTATTCTTCACTCAGCTCTCATTTGCTTGAGCCTGAGAATCAGGATTTCAGCTCCATAAATTTATTGAATCTCCTCTTTGAAAAGAATTACATAAGCTGCATTTAACCTGGCCTTGGTTTTCTTTAGAGATTGCTCAATAACTGATTTGCCCTCCACTTTTGTTTTGACCTCTATTTCATGTTGATTTGGGGGCATTCTGCTGACAAATTCACAGCAACACTTTCTTTGCAGCAGCTTGCCCTGTAGCTGAACTCAGTGGAGAGAAAGCACAAGGTATAGGGCTGATAGTCTTGCTCTTTTAAAGTGCATCTAAATGATTTTGAAATAGATTTAAAGCCTGTGCCACGATTTCTCAGACACGTTAACCAGGACCACCTTTGCTAATGTGAAATACAAATGTCAACAAAAGTGTCAAAAAAGGGGAACACCCACCCCCCACCCTCCGCAAAAAAAAAAGTAATGTCACTAAAATCTGCCCAAGAAATATTAGCTTGGGTAGAATATTACTTACCTTAGTTTTCACTATACCATCAAAAGAGACATTGGATCACTGGGCACAAGGCAGGTGTATTGGGTTTGCATGGCCAGCTTTTGGTAGTGGGGGGCTACAGGGCAGCCTTCTGTGAGAAGCTGCCAGAAGCTTCCTCTGTGTCCAGCAGGGACAATGCCAGCTGGCTCTGAGGTGGACCTGCCACTGGCCAAGACTGGGACAATTACAAATTGTGGTAATACCTCCGTGATAACATATTTAAGAAAAAGAAAAGAACAAAAAAGTTGTTGCACAGATCTGTGACCAGAGAAAAGTGGAGTAAGAATATGTGTAAGGGATGAGTATGTAGACACCAAGGTCAGCGGAAAGGAAGGGCACGAGCTGAGATTCCCCTGCAGCTGGAGCTGAGATTCCCCTGCAGCCTGTGGGACAGGCCATGGCAAAGCAGCTGAGCCCCTGCAGCCCATGGAGGACCATGGGGATGCAGAGATCTGCCTGCAGCCCCTGAAGGACGTGCACACTGGAGCAGTGGAAGCCTGAGGGGAGGCTGTGAACCCGTGTTGGAGCAGGCTCCTGGCAGGGACCTGCAGACCTGTGGGGAGAAGAGCCCACACCGGATCAGGTTTCCTGGTACTAATTGTGACAGTGTGGGTCACCCACGGTGGAGCAGCCTGTGCCTGAGCGACTGTACCCCGTGGAAGAGTGACTTGCATTGCAGCAGTTCATGGAGAACTGCTGCCCATGGGATAAACTCATGCTGGAATTCATGGAGAACTGTTGCCCACGAGAGGGACCCCACACCAGAGAAGCAGAAATATTCCTCTCCCTGAGCAGAGGCAGAAGCAACTTGTCATGAACTGACCATAACCCCTATTCCCTGTCTCCCTGCACTGCTTGGGGGAGGAAGTAGAGCTGGGAAGGAAAATGGGGTGGTGGAAGGGTGTTTTTAAATCTTTTTTTTACTTCTCATTATCCTGCTCTGATTTTGATAACAATAAATTTAATTAATTCCTCTAATTCAAGAGTATTTTGCCCATAATTGTATTTGGTGACTGATTTCTCTTTTCAGTCTATAAACCCTCTGTTAAATTTCCTCTCCCCTTTCCACTCAGAAAGGGGAGTGAGAGAAGATTTGGTGGGTGCCTGGCATTCAGCCAGGGTGAACCCTCTGCAGCAGGGAAAGCCCAACTGAGTTTCAACAGTTATTTCAGAAATTCATGGTGTTCCTCTGGTTTGTGATGAAGACCTTTAGACCAGTTTGGCTAACGTTTAGGTCTTGGTTTTTTGAAAGTTTTACCAAAGTTTTAGGAAGTAATGTCTCAAGAAGACTGAGCAACTTGCCCCACATCTACAAAATCAAATCAGTTTTACTGTGTGGGTCTTGGAGTGAGATATAGATGCAATCCTTTGTTCCAGAGAAAGAATTTCAAGCTAGAAAATGTCCTTAATCAAAAGTTTGTATTTTAGCAAGTTTGTTTTAAATCAAGAGTGTACCTGAGGGTTTGTCTTTTCTGGGCTGTCAAACATGTTTTTACATTTCATCCTCAAAAACATTTTCTGTTGACTATATGATTAACCCTAGAAATTTCATGCAGTGACTCTCTAAGTCATCTAAATAGCTTTTCCACAAGTGTTCTTTTTGAGATACAGTGGCCACAGGGTTGTCAGAGGGGACTCTCTTTAATAGGGATCTTTAGTCATTTAGCACGACACTTGAAAATCAGTAACAGGTCGTGCTTAATATTAATGATGGATATTAACATGATTTCTTTCAGTAATTCCTCCCACATAAAAAATTCTAGAATTCAATTAGGTGTACTTGAAGAACACAATTTTCTCAACAGGCTTGTCTTATGTAGAACAATGTGAACCATTTTGCCACAAAGATTTGCTTTTTCACAAGCCTGCTCTGAGCTGCAGAATCATTTATAAACTTCAGAAAATAAAAAAGATGCTTTCCATTTGTGTGAAACTTTCTACCTAAGGCTAAAATAGTGCTTCCTGAGACTATTTCACAATCTTTGCAATACAGAATGACACCATTTTGATCCTATGGATGGAGAAATTTAGGAAAAAAAAATCCCTGATAAGTCATATGTTAGAAGTCCTTAGCAGAAATATACACTGCACAATGGAGCAGATTATTAATATACACATGAGCTAGGTGACCATGCAAGTGGATTTCCATGTAATTATTAAAAAAACTTACATGTTTCTTCATGTTTGTCAGGAAAATTTAGACGTCTTTGAGCAAACAAAAAATATTTGTCTGATTCATCCTGAACCCGGTGTTACAGCTAATACTACACAACATTTCATCTTCCCAGACAGACACAGCAGCCAGAGCAGGGTCCCAGGAGGGCCAGTGGGCATCCACTGGGAGTTCCCACCTACTTTAGACTCAAGAAATGTCTAGCTAGTGCATTGATTGCTTAGTTGCTGTATGATGTCAAACAACAGTAGTCTTGTTGTTCAGAATATGTTGTGGTCAAGTTGTGCTGAACCTCAGTAAGAAAGCAGAGGAGGAAAAGATATCTCAGGCTGCATTTTCATTCATTGTGTTCAGAGGATTCTATGATGAGCCATAGTGGATCAGAGCAGGCTAACACATGTGACATAATCCAGACAATTTATCTAGCTGCGTGGGTTTAAGTGTAAGTTTGGACATTATTTTGAAACATGTCCTAGATCTATGGATTAACAGATTGTGAATTTTTTTTTTTTTTATTTTGCCTCAAGAAAGAAAAAATACTGCAGTGAAGGCCTGCCAAAGGAGGGAACTTTGTGCTAACGTAAGATTTCAAACATGTTGGTGTCTATTCCGGAAAATTCCAGTGAAGTCAATAAAATTATTCGGCTTTCACACTGTCTAATTGAGTCCAATGTTATTCTTGAATTTCTCTGGTATCACCCCAAATAAAAAAAAGCTGAAAATATTTGGCAGTGTTCTTTAAGAGAAGTATACTACAGTGTATTTTCCCTAATACAGAAAGGACTAATTCATATGCAATGCACCAGCACACTATATTTCACATTCCCACTCAGAAATATACACATGTACTCACTCTCACAAGAGTATACAGTAGCTGCAGTCAGATTTATGTCTCTGTGGAGCAATTTGAAGGAGTGTGATCCAGAAACTAAGCTGAACATTAAGCCTGGAGGAGCTGTTAAGCAACAAGGCTTTGCTGATTAAAACATGAACTTTATTTTAGTTTGTTTAATTCATTTTGCATTTGGGTGTTTTATGTTAATTAACTCTTATGCAATTTTTATTAAATTTACTTTAGGCCCTAAATGAATATTTCAAGTTACTATTGATAACTGTTTATTGACTATGGAACCCACATTGAATGTATTGCCACATCTAATTCCCAACACAATTATGAAAAAGAAGAGTTTCTCTGTGGTCAAAGACAAGGATAGAAATTCAGGAGGTATAAACATAAACAGAAATCTGCAGTGTACTCTCTGTGTAGGCTGGAAAACTACAACTTCTTTAGTCTGGAATGATGGCTGACTTTTGGAAGAGTAGCAAGTTATAACCTTTCAATGTTTGGAAGGAGATACCTTGGGAGACCTAGTTAGAGGATGCTCAAGCCAATAGTAGGCCCTCAAAATGAAATAATTGGAAAGACTCTGCTTTGTGCTGTAGTAGAGGACAGGGAGAGTTATTGTGAGGAAAACCCAAAACTTGTATTTCGAACTCCTCATTTGTATTTGGTCATGGTTGCCTACATGTTTGAAGAGCTACAAATTGTATAATGCCTTATGAACCAGATTCAGTTCTGGTATAAGCAGATACAGTTTGACTGGCAGTTGTACTACAACATTGGGTAATCTTTTAAGTAATAAGTACTATCAGTAATGACATTATTTAAAAGCATTACGATCTTCGCTTTGCAGTGCGAGGCAGAGTGGAAAGATGATCTTGTTACAGGACAGAAGTTACAGTTTCAATATCCAATATCCAGGTTTATTATACACTTACTTAGCAAGCCAGGGTGGTGTCTTCACATTTCAGTAAATGCCCTTTCTGCAAAACTACGTAAATTGTTGAGATTAATTTTTCTGGTTTTATGATTAGCACCACCACAACAGGACAATTAAAAGGTATTCTGAGACATTAGCAGAGGTTTTTGTTTGCCTTGCTGATATTCTCTGAAACAGTCTAAGCAGTGTGAGTACTGTTATATGCTACTGTGTTTGCTTTCCCTCAAGTTATTTTTTAAAATTTTGAAAAATTAAAAGTTGACAATAGTGGGCAATAAAATTCATTTACACACAGGCTAGGAACCTCAAGAAAGTAATGTACATTAGACCCTTTCACATCTGGAAATTTCTGCAAGGTAGTTCAGCTCTTCAGTGTCTTCTCTCTTAAAGCCACTTCAAGATAGTAACATCTGTTCTAAGGGGTTTTGCTGATTGGTATGCCTGATGAACAGGAAATGGGCTGAAATCAGCAGTTTGTTTGTAGACCAAGCAGTGCAAGTAGAAATAGGTCCAAGTAGTCAGCTTCTCTAAAAAGAATCAGGTGAAATGGTCCTCTCCAGGGGCAGAAGGACTTGCAGCCCCAGCAGATGGCTGCTTCACTCACAAGAAGTAGCTCTAATTGGGATATTTGTAGAAAGATGTGGGGTCAATGAAAAACAGTGCCAGCCACTGTGTTAAATGACAGAGGAGGTGTAATGGCTCTTATCACCTTGCTTCAGTCTTTTTGCTAAAAATAAGAGATGGTGTTCTTTTCTCCCTGAAGAAATTGGTACTGTCCTGTCCACTGACCCTATGACAGAAGTGATAACAGTTACTGAGTTAATAAATGTGAGAGGTCTTCTGGAGTTACAGATGGATGCAGCCATGAAAATGTAGGAAGATTAAAAGAAATAAATTCGTTTTTATGGCCTTCTCTAAACAGAAAGTGCAGTATTCTATATCAGAGTTGGTGATTCAACATCTACGTGCGGAACAGTTCTTTTGCCTAATTTAGAAAATGGCAGTAGAGTTACAAAGACAAGGGGGATTCTTTTGTTATTTGTTTTCTGACCACTCTTCAGGAACACATCTGGGAAAAAAATTCTTAGAAAAGTCTGTAATACTTCCTCCATTCTTCCTTATGTCTTCCATTTTAGGGGCTTGCTGAAATCAAGCCAACAGTTTTCCTTCCCACAGAAAAATATGAAAAGGATAGCAGTGCTATGGGAAGAAACCTCTTCAAGGACCTTCAGCAGAGCAATTACATTATGGCAGAAAACAGATGGTAGATCTGAGTACTGGTAAAAGGATGTACAAGAAGTTAATCTCATACACACTGTGATTTTTACTTTTGTCACTCAGCTACTGGCTTCTCTCCTGTGTTTCTGGTACACTGGCTGAACATGGATGACTGATGACATGGGTAACTTGAGTTCCATTCCCTCATTAGTGTTGCTGACTGCAAGAGGAAAAAATGCTGGTTTGTGCTAAAACCATGTTAATCATTAAAAAATTGCAATTTTTAAAAAATTATCTCGAGCTATTAAACTGAGAAATAGGACAACTTCAATTTGTTAAAATATTACACTCAGTGAAAAATAGTTCTAAAGTTAAATTCCTACTTAACATTATTATCTGATAAGGCTTTCCTCATCTAACTATGCTGCACAAAGGCAAAAGATAAACAACATGTACTTTAGATGCTTGCAGTCTCTGGAAGAAAGGGCCTTTGCCATCCTACAGCAGGGGTTTAAATGTTTATTTTATGTGTGAGTGTAAATCCCCCCTGGAAAAAGCACTGGGGATGATGGAAGATTATAGGGTGCGATTTACTCACATACATGTCCTGAGAGACAAAATGCCTTGAAATGGCCCCATGTGTAATCTGGTGTAAATTATCATGGGACTAATAAAAGTAATGAGGAATGTGTACTGTTTGATATGTAGAAACTGTTATTTCTCATATCTGAGAATCTACTGGTAAAAAAAATCGTGTTTTGATTGCACTGTTATTCCGACAAATCATCCACGAGTGTTTTGGTTGTGGGTTTTTTTTGTTTTTAATGATGTGCACTTTTGCCCCACCCAGTGGCCTTTACCTAAATTGCCAGCTCTGCTTTTTTTTTGGAGGCGTTTTCTCCCCTCCGCCCCGGTCTGCAGGGTGGATCTGCCACTGAAAACTGAACAAAAGCAGCATCTGTCCCCTGTTGCTACCCTGAGTATATTAGGCTATCATTATCTGCAATGACACTACCATCTGTAATGTGCTCTGGGGCAAACACAGGCACTGCCAGTAGCTTCAGCACCACAGGCAGATGCTTCATCATGCAAGAAGATACATGAAGCCAAAATATGCTGTACATGAATTCAAGTACTTGAGAAGAGAGAGGGAAGGAGAGGGGAGCCAGGAAATAAATGCTGTTCATCTGTCTCATCAACAAAGACAGAAACAAGGAAGCATAGGCTAGGTCAGGTACATTACTCAGGCTAAAGAAATAACAGGTATAAAAAAGAGACTCATTTTATTGCACTAGGAAATCTGAGAGTCTATAACTTTTTATGGACTTTTATGCCTTCCCTCTTTTCACAAAGAACTTACAAAAAATTCTTTTCAAATTTAAGTAATAAATAGAAGTTTGGGGTTTTTTCCTTAAGATTCCTGCACTCATCTGTAACAGAAAGCAAAGTACACACACATTGAGATAGAAAATAAAGACACAGAAAGTAGGGGGGTTTTCCTTGTATTTTTGTGGTTTTCTTCTCTCTAAATCTCAGAACTTTTATGTAGAACTCCATCTTCCTCTCTCTGAACCA
This sequence comes from Nicator chloris, assembly GCA_013400495.1. Lineage (NCBI taxonomy): Eukaryota > Metazoa > Chordata > Aves > Passeriformes > Pycnonotidae > Nicator > Nicator chloris. The sequence continues at coordinate 46,293 of WAAE01023345.1, forward strand.
GTGTCTGTCATCAAGTTCTCAAGGAAACAACTCTCTCCTTGGACCTCATTTTCACAAGGAAAGGCACAAGTGCAAAATAGAAAAATAAACCTTTTCAGAAGCCACAAGCATTCTGGCCAATACTTTTTTATACTGTCTTTAAAGGCTGGAATGCAAAATCCTGTATTTGAACCAATCTCCTGATTTGTCTACCTGCAAGACACACATTCAAAGAACACAGTTCTCTTTTTGTTGTAAACCAGATGCTTACTGAATATGTGCATTGTATGTCTATTACCTTGCTAGGTCTCTTGGCCAAGACTTGACCTTCAGCATCACCTATCTTGTATTGATACAGCAAAAGAGACCCACTACCAATAAAAATGCTCTTTCCTTCCAGAATGAAATGCCTCTACAACAGCTACTTCAGTACTCTGTAAAGATGTTAACATCATCAGTTTCCAGAAGTCCCCTAATACATGGGGAGCATCAGACCTGCATTTTGGTATCATTTTGTTCCTCCCTCTCTCTCTCCCTTCCCCCATGTGTGGTCTTGGGAATTTACTCTGGACATTCCAGAAATGGACTGCATTGCTGCAGGCAAAAATCCATCTCCTGAAATATGCAAAATGCACACACTCTTCCATGACTATACACAGCACATACATAAATCAGCAACGTTTCCCCCACTATTTCATCTGTTCCATTAAAAAAAAAAAAATTAGTCATTAAGACCTGCACTATTTTCACAGAAGTAGAGAAAAATGTTTTTCTATTAGTATGTTGAATTATACAACCAGCTTTAAAAACAGTAAGGTATGGAAGAGAGGACTGTAATAATTCAGAGTTGAACAACAACAACAACAACAAAAAAACCAACTTGAAGGATTCTGGCTTCCTAATGCACAAATTGTTGTGCGTCACCCTCCAGTCACTATTTTATTGAACCACAAGGACAGTGTCTCGTTGCAGGAGGGAAACGTTACCTTTGTATGAGGTGGTCCAGTGCTGCCTCTATCAAGATTAAGTAGGTCATTTATAAGAGCCCAAGCACACACCATATTTTGCAGTAGGAGTTTGGAGTTTAGCAGACAAGCAGCCATCCAGGCAGCAGCAGTGATCACATTGTATATGAGACAATATTTTTCTCAGAGACTCTGCTTCCAAATAAGAACAAAGTATCTTTGACATGTCTAGAGGGAAAATGGTGCTTTCACTATGTTTTTTCAGATGGTAAAGGTTCTGTAGGCACTGTTTACACGTCATCACAAGAAATCTATTTTCTGGGCATTTTTACAGGCTTGTAATAGTATTCCATGTACTGTTGCTTCTTCTCTAAAAGGAGCCTAAGTAAAAATACAGTCCCAAAGAGTTAAACCAATTGAAGCTATTCTAAACTTGCCAAATTTTTCTAGGGGAAGTTCCAGGGGGGTTGTCAATTTTAATTAGAAATGGCAAATGATTGCACACAATGCAGCAGATTATCGGGGCTACTTGTTAAATTATAAAAGGCTGGCTAAGCTTTAGAGTGAAGCTAGTGTTCAAATTAGCAAATCTGATAGTTTATAGTTTATGCTCACAAAAATAATTGCTTTTTTCCTCCTTTCTTTTGTAAATTGTGTTCTTTGTCTGAGGAAAAAAAAAGCTTATAGATCTCTAGCTTATTTCTGTGAATTAAACCTGTGTTCTCAACAATAAAACCAAGTAAAATGCCATGCCCTTTCATCAGCCTTATCTGTTTTAACATTTCTAATTTTTTATGTTAAATCCATAACACATCCTTTGCTGGTGTATAGCACTGTTTCACCTCAGAAGGTCATTTATTGTGAATTCTGAAAACACGTTGAACTAAAAAGAAAAAAATCTGTGTTTAAGAGGTGCTATGCATGGATGGAAAGAGATGGAGGAGTAGTCCACCACATACCTTTTCTATTAGGGCTGTCTGACATGAAAGACAGCTCCTGCTCCAGCACTGAGGCAGAAGCCATGTCTTCCTCTACCAATGAGGCCTGAAGAAAACTAACCTGGCACTGGACACACACAAAGATGAAACTTGGGCTTCTGCATCCTCCCCCATCATCCTTGGATGATTTGCAGTGTTCTTTAGACTTTACTTGTGGGACAATTCTGATTTCATGCCCAAGGTAATGCGCTGATTTTCTTTCCTGTAGAGCTAACCCTGGAGACAATACAAAGTTTTCATGAAAGTTTATCAAAAGAAAGATAGGGATGAAATTCTCCAAATATAGAAGTCTCAAATGCTAGTTCTTGACACACCAGTCATTTAATAACACTACTAGTGGTCACTGCAAGACAGCCCTTTTAATCTTCAATCATTACCTTATGTTGAAACACAGTTAAGAAAACACTGGGTAGGAAGCAAACTATATTTTCAAGTAAAGCAAAATAGATTTCAGGAAAAATCTATCAGAAAAGTATGATCTGAAGCTTGACTAGAAGTAGTTCTTAAGGTGTTGTAAACAGTTTTACCTATCCAAAATCTTGGGTTCATTAAATAGCTTTTCATTGTTTATGAAACAAAGGTTTTCCAAATTGCATAATTGCATGTAACCTCAAGCACAATAGATAGTGCATTATCCAAAAAAAAAAAGAAAAGAAATTAAAAAAGTTAAAGTCCTGCACTCTGAAGAGACAAGTGAACCAGTGACACACTGATTCTGGAAAAAAAAAATCTCAAGGATAAAATGGGAACAGAAGCTAAAATCCAATTTCTGCGTAAATCAAGTCCAGCTTCTTTACTGATTATCTGAGTTGCACTGGCACCTGAGGGGCACAATAGGGCAGCTCAAAAATGTACCAACCATACATCTTCCCTCTTTGCAGTCACGTAGTCATCTTCCATCTATCCCATTATCAACAACCAGATGGTTTGCTGAGGTCCAATGATTCCCAGTACATGTCAAGGGGGCCAGAGAAAGGTATGGTGAAGAGATATTTTTAATTTTCTCTGTTTCCCTCCTCCTGTTCCTTCCTGCTTCTTGCCTTCCTCCCTGCTCCTACTCTCTCTTTCTCATATGGTGTTGATTGTCAAAACAGCATATCTGCACTAATATATTCCATCTAGAAATAATCTCTTGCAAAGTACCCTATTAAAGAGTAAACCTGTATAATGATTAATTTCATTAAACAACATTCTTCCCTGAAGGCTCCTGTTTGTAATGAAATCTTCAGACAATCACTACCTAGGGAAGCAATATGTCTGCTAAGAGCATTGCAAAATAATTATCAAATGACAAAATATGACATACCAACCTTTTTAGATGATTGAGTAATAATACTCTAAAGAACACCACCCCACCTCCTCACCCTCCTTTTTTTTTATCTACATTCAAGCTGTTTACACTGCGTAGTGCAAAATGATCACTAGCTTAACTAAAACTTTACAATACCAAACCTCTCTCACTAGAGCACACTGACAACATGCAGAACAAACACAGTGAACTAGAGAATCCTTAATTTTAAATATTGCCACACATTGTATATTCCAGGAGTGAGTGTTCAGTGGGGATACTTACTTACTCTATCTCTATATGTCACAGTAATTTAATGAAATCCTGAATGTATTGTTTGCAGATTTTACCAAATGTAGGAAATATGAAAACTGCCCTACACACACAAGAAATAGGATTTTCTTAAAACCATAATTTAGAGACCTGCTAAAAGCTCTTTGTGGAATCTTTAATAAAGAGCTTTTTTTATACATATTTATTGAATGAAAATGTCTCGATGCCAAGACTCAGGAAAGACTTATTTCAAATTTGAATAAGCTTCATTTAGGAGCAAGAGATTAATTTTACAGTGGACAATGTGGGTTTTTTCTTTTCCCTACACAGATAGCTATCTTGTATTGACAATAAGCTATACTGAAGAGGCCTTGCTCTGAAGGAATAAAGAATATCTGCATTGTGCACACATTCTTGTGCTGAATATTTACATTTGCCTACAAGAATTTAGACTCCAGTAAATAAGGATTATGCAGTGGATCTGCCCTTACAAAGGTTTGCTTACTGTGTGAAAAAGCTAGCTTCCTCTATTGCTTCCTTTATTGCTGATTTTCTTTTCATTTCTCAAGGACTTTGAGATAAAACATGTTTTGAACCCTTTTTCGATAAAGTTGCCTCATGTGCACAATTCACCCTGTATCTCAACCTCTGCATTTTACTAGTTTGCTCTAATTTATTTAAATGTAAGCGTCTCTCAGCACAGCTTTGTTCTCTTCTATATTAAAATGATTGCAAAGATATTAAATTTTCAGAATACTGTATTAGCTCAAGCTACAGAATGGGCATTCTAGTAGAAAAATTCTGATTATTCAGCAATGCAACTCATACTTCTAGTGTTCTGCACAGAACAGATGATGTAATCTCAATTTCCCTACTGTGGCAACTATATGAGCTAGAAGCTGAAGAAAAGGAAGAAGATAGGCAGGAGGAAAACATGTTTATCGTGATATGTTTTTCTCCAATTATCTTGTTTCATGTTTCAAATAAAACTATCAACTTCAGGAAAGTACTGATTGTCATTATTTTTTTCATGGTTTTGAGGAAACAGGATTCTTTTTGCTTAGTAGATAGCAGAGTTTTAGTATTTAAAAATTTGCACAATGTTTGCCATTTACTATTATATGCAACATAATTTATTCAGTAATTAAAATGCAGTAATTGCCATTAGGAGTTCAATATTTGCTCACAATTGTTGCATGTTGATATCAGAGACAATTTGAAATTACACTTTCCTTACCATGGGAAGGTATGGCCTCATTCATATCCCTTGCAGAGCAGTGCATTAACCACCACTGACACTCTCATTAACTCCTGGGTCTTTAGAGCTATATTTGGTATGCTGTGTAGGATCATCTTTCATCTGTACTCTCACCATTCTCTGTAGATACATTCATCTTCTACCTTTCATTTCCCCTTTTTCATCATCTCCAAATGATGGGGCTAAATGGAAGCCGTTTCAATGAAGGATCCAGTTATCACTCCTTAGCACTGCCTCAAGTACCAGAGATTTTCACATGATTTCTGTAATCCTTGGATGGATACAGAACGGATTTGTTTCCAGGTTCATACTCCTGCCATTACAGCAGAGAGAAAACTTAATTGCTGTGGTAATTTACTTCCTCACTTTTAACACATAGCAGAGTATTCCAGCCAAATAGTTAATATCAAAACTAAAAATCTTCCCTTTCTGTTTCAAGCACTAGTTTCTGCTTTGAAATCTATCTTGATTATGTCCTGCCCAGGGATTCAGAGCCCTGTCAGTTGCTGGTGATGACTGCACTCCAGCCCAGGCCAGACCCCTGGGGTGGGAAGACCCTGGAATTGGCTGGACTTGCAGAACCTGCAGCAGCCCCAGATTCTCTAGCACAGTGGGGCTGTGGGCTTGCTTGGGCTTCTGATCAAAACTGCAGTGCAGCAGCATGGGGAAGGAGAAAAGGTGGCCTTACAAGCAGGTCTTTTTCCTAACTTTCTAAGGAAACAGGTAATTTAAATGACTTTTGTTAAAACCGTGTGTACTGAGTTTGCATGGCAAGGTTTTGGTAGTGGTGGTGGGGTGCTACTACAGTGGTGGCTTCCATGGGAATTCTGCTGGAAACTTCCCTCATGGCAGACAGAGCCAATACCATCCGGGTCCACCACTGGACAAGGCCAAGCCCACCAGCAAGGATGGTAGCACCTGTGGGATAACATAGTTAAGGGGGGAGAAAAAGAACACTGCAACAATTCCATTCAGGAGGAGGAGTGAGAATATGGGAGAGAAAGACATGAAGGCCAGTGAAGAAGGAGAGGGAGGAGGTGCTGTATCTTGAAAATAAAGCATATTGCAATAGTCTGCACTGAGCTTGGAAGGAGAAACCCAGGTCCCAGAATGTGAGTTCTGCTGCAAACTGCAGCACTCCACACCCCAACCCACTCTGATTGTGCTCTCCCTGCCCACTCACCCTCCTCTCTGCTCCATTAAATTCAATTTCAGCCTATTAAACTCAAAAGTCAAGGAAAAAAACTTTAAAGAAAGTTACTTAATATTAATTTGAACTCCAAAGTATTCCAGAAAAGGAAAAAAATCAACGTTGTTAAGGTGTGCAATATTTTACATAATAAGGCTGGAGGAATAATGAAAAAAAAAAGTTCAATATCTTATTCTGAAAACCTGTAAAATCTGTTAAATGAACTGTTTGGTAAATATATTCATAGATCTTCCAACCAAGCCCACAAAATAATGTACTACAGATATTTTGAAGTACTATATACAAAATGTGAGAAAATATATTACATTTATAATTTGATGAACAGTATAATGAGACATCAACAGAATCTATTGCTTTTCTTGCATATTGAGTCTTATGGTGTATGAATGGGTTATTACTAATTAGATTTCCATGGTTAATGAAAAGTTTATCTCCTTTGTATACTATTAAGAGCAACTCCACAACAGCTTGTTCTTCAAGGTATTTAAAAAAGGAGAATAGTTATTTAATTTTCTTTTAACTTGATGAAATCTGACATCAAAATAATAAAATACCTGTTAGTAAACTCCATTTAGAGATTATAAATTTAGCCCATCAAAATTATTAAATTTTATTCTTCCTGCTCATTTATTTTTTAAATTAAGACTTGCTCATATGAAAGTTCACATCATTATAACATATATGATTAAAGTATGATCAGGATTGGTTGGATCCTTTGAACTTGATATTAATGTGTCAAGACTGTTGTTCTCCATGTTGGATGCTGGGCTTATTGATAAGCTTAACACCTAGCAAGTGCATTCACTATACAAATGTATGAGAAATTCAATAGCTGAATTATCCACTAAAGCATCCTCACTACTTTCCATCAGGTTATACCAGGAGAAAATTAAACTTATCAAGTATCACTATACTATATGTAACTAGTCTTGGCTTCAGTGTGGCCGAGGGGAGAAATCCCTGAAAGTTAACCAAAGAAATCTGTGGTGGTGTTGTTCTCATCAACACCTTTCCCAAACCCTTAGAGATTGCAGAATATCACTTAAAATTGGGGAATACTTCTGACTCTTTGAATTATGTACATAGTCAAACAGTATAGAGTGAGCAAGACATTTGTTTCAGTATACTCAAATGAAGTATTCATGGAATCATAGAATCATTTAGGTTGGAAAAGACCTCAAAGATTGAGTCCCATTGTGATGGACTTCATTCAGTGGACTAGGGCTATTTTCTGTGTTACAAATCAATGGAAAAACAATCATCATCATTATTCTTGAAAGGGAAAGCAAAATCTTTTCCAAAACTGCAGTTTTCCACACTACTTACCCATATCATGGAGTAGTTGAGACTGGAATGCCAGCCTGCTAGTATGTTATTTGGCTGGTATTGTACTCTGTAGCTCTAGATCTTTGTAATGTCAAGGTTACCAATAATGCTGCCTGAGAAGGAGGTTGTTTCCTACGTAAAATATTTCAGTTACAAAATCACTGTATTTTTTCAAGAATAGTTTCAACTTTTAGCAAATAGATATATTTGCCCCCTGGGAGATGAACACTCAGTACATTAAAAATATAGTCATGTTACATGTTGGCCAAAAGTGCATCAAGGGGAAAAATCTTTGCTAATGAACCAAACCTACTGAGAGTAGTGGCATGAGGCTTCTGAATACCCATGGGGCATTATTATCAGCAGATGTGAATAAAACGTTTCAGCTGAGTATTTCTGACATTCAGGTGTTTCTGGGTTTGTTGAACAGATGTAATTTTCTGCAGAGGGCAGACACATCTTTCTAATTCTTATTTTCATCATAATGTATTAAATATGTTTTGAGAAAATGTTTTCATGAGATATTTGTGTATATGCATCTCTTTCTTCAACCCTGTACCCTACCACAAAACCAACAATTATTTCATTACCGCTGGATTTGTTTTGCTTCCTTGCTCTCAGAGAGGCAGCATGTTTGAGAGAGAACATCTTTTCAAACACAATATGCACTCTGATATTAACAAAAATAGTAAGAAAATAGAATAAAAACAAAAAATGTAATTGCTTTTGCTGCATGACTGATTGCTTCCATAATATAATTAAGCAGAAGGGGAAAATTACTGCATTTTGGCAGTTAATTCAGAGCGTAGCACGCCACTAGTCCTCAGAGAACTTAATTTTCTGCCAAAACTAAAAGAAGTATATTAAAAAAATATCTGATCACCTGTAAAGGTGATTCAAACAATTGTTTCTAAGCATTGGGACCAGCCCTGTTTAACATGTTTGTCAGCAACATGAACAGTGTGATAGCAAGTTTTCCTGTGACACCAAACTGTGTGGTGCAGTTGATACGTTGGAGGTAAGGGATGTCATCCAAAGTGACTCTGGCAGGCTTGAGAAGTGGTGTATGAGAAACTCATGAGGTCAACAAGGCTGAGTGCAAGGTCCTACACATGGGTTAGAGCAAGCTCAAGCACAGATGCAGACTTGGAGAAGAATGACTTGATAGCAGCCCTGAGGAGAAGGACTTGAGGGCGTTGGCTGATGAGCACTTGCAGTCCAGAAAGCCAGTTGTGTCCGGGGCTGCATCAAAAGCAGCAGGGACAGCAGAGGATGGGAGGGGATTCTGCCCCTCTGCTCTGCCCTCATGAGATGGAATGCTGCATCCAGCTCTGGGGTCCCCAGCACAGGAAGGACATCGACCTGTTGGAATGACTCAAGATGGGGACCATGAAGCTGACCAGAGGGCTGGAGCACGTCTTCCATGAAGATAGGTTGAGACAGCTGGGCTTACTGACTGGAGAAGAGACTGTTAAAGGGCCTTCTTTTTATCTTTTACCATTCCAATACCTAAAAGGAGCCTGCAAGAGAGCTGAGAGGATTTTTTACAAGGGCATGTAGTGATAGGACATGGGGGTATGGCCTTAAACTGAAGGAGGGCAGATTTAGCTTAGGTATAGGAAGAAATTGAGTATTGTGAGTGTAGTGAGGCACTGGAACAGGTTGCCCTGAGAAGCTATGGAGGCCCCATCCTTGGAAGTGTTCAAGGTCAGGCTGGATGAGGTTTTGAGCAGCCTGGTGTAGTCGTACCCTTCTACTGGGATGGAAGGGATTGGAGTTTGAATTAGATTAAGATCCCTTCCCACCCAAATCATTCTAGGGTTCCGTAATTCTGTGAAGAAGACTAAGCTACACATTCTAAATCAATGTCTGACCACAAACAGATTGTTTTAACTAAAGCCATCCCTGCCTTGAATTGAAGGGCTTTACTTACAGAAAACAGTTTTTCCTTCATCAGATTTTTTTCCTGCTAACTAAACCATCATTATATCATGGAGGAAAACATTATTTCTTAAATGTTATAGAAGAATAAGTTTGGCAGATCTAAATATGTAAGAGAGAAACTGGTATTGGGTTTATAAAATAGGGAAACTCATCTGTATGCATAAAAGCATATCTATATTTTCATACCTTTATATGTATACAGTTATGTTTACACATACTTACTTCTATATTTAAATATAAGGTCATTTGGCTCATGCCAAACTACTGTTACTTTTTAGGTGGCAACAGTTTTATTCACCTGTGAATGCAATAGGTGCACTCTATAGTGATTTTACTCACTATCTAAAGGTTTTTTAATATATTTTTGAGGCACAAAAGAGCCTCAAAAAATGAGATGATGGTGGCATTTTAATGGATTAACACTGACTTTTTAACTTCAGTTAATTTCCTTTTTTGATTTTAAATTATGTGGTTTGTTTCATAGCACGTGGCTAAGGTTTGTCCTGTCTGTATAAAAAGTAATTTTCCTTTTAGTTTTGCTTGCTTTAGATATGTAGAAATTTATATACATCATGATATCTCACTTTAACAAATCTGTTTATTAGTAGCAGTAGAGGAAGGAGAAGTAATGATAACCATAATGATAGCAATTGTAAAATTTTGCAAAATCTGCTTCCTCCAGGTGGCAGGGGTGAAATCAAATTGGCATTTCTGTGTGCTCAGAACAGTAAGATTTTTGTGAATGTTCTGATATTTCTGTTTTCATATCTTATCCTCTTATTTTGTTATTAAAAAAAAAATCAATTTTAAAGCCATTTGCACTTACAAGTGAGGAAAACCATGCACTTCTGCAGGTGAAGTCCTAGCTCTGCAAGTATGAGTGCAGTGGAAGAAGTCTGAGACACTGAGTAGAGCAAATATGTAATTACTGCTTGGTTGAAAAGCCTTATTTATTAATGGTTAATGCAGGCATTTGAAAGCAAGTGCTTTGTGTGTTCATTTATTTATCTATCTAATTCACAGTTACTTAATAGCAGTCTGGCAGCAGGTACTTGAGCAATTGAGAAAGGTATTATGACTGGCTCACCTGTTCTGTCCTGTATTTCTTTTGATAAAGGATAAAACACTAATTCAGCCTCAAAAATGGGCCTGTCTTCTGTTTCCTGACAATGCAAACATCTCTTCAGTAACTGTGTCAGGTTCCAAGACTCTTCTTAATAAGAATAATACTCATGATACCCTTTATTCTTAAACTACAATAATAACTAGTAATAAGTCAAAATAATTTTTTTCAAATCTCTCCACTGATTCATTTGCAGACAAGTTTCGAAAGCATATCTGCATTCTGCTGTCTGAGGATCCCCTCTATCACAGCAAGAGAAGAAAAGATGCTGCAGGATCTTAATCACTCCTCTTAAATGCATTGCGAGAGAAATAGAACAATAGAAAATGTATCCAGCTGTCTTCTCTCTGTTCTTCTTTTCCTAATTTGTGCTTGTTACCCAAGGAAAAAATTGTCTAAGATTTGACTGTACCTAAAGGATACCCAAACTAGTAATTCTGTATAAAATATAGTCTCAGTGACAGAAGAACTCTGATGCAGGTGCCAGAGAGAAGAACTCCATTATTAAAATTTTGGGCCTTTTAAAAACCAATGATACTGATAAAAGATTTAGTTGATATTCAATACATTTTATTTTGAGAATTTATACAAAGACATAATTGATTTCTGTCAAAATTTCCAATAAAAAATTTAAGGCAATCATTTCCCTGCGGTCCGATACCCCGACGAAGTACACAAGAGAAAAAAGTGACTAGGCATAAAAAATTATGGAGTGTGATAGTAACAGACAAGCTGGGTTAGAAACTAAGCAAATAAGCTCAAGACATGGTAATTCATAATTATATGTGAATGTATGAATGTAGGAATGAATTGTATACACATATGTACATGGGTCAAACTGAGAAAAGCAAATTTATGTAACTGAGCAAGCAGTAAAGATAGGTACAGATAAGGCATAGAGAGATACAAATAGATGAGATGAATAAAGAATGCAACATCTTGCAATAAATAACACTGAAATGTTACCATGAAATAATATTTTTGTCCTTGCATTGTTTTTTCCTCTCCTTGTCAAATAAAATATATATGGAAATATAGTTATGATATCTACTTAAAAGAATAGCTACTAAAAATAACAATGCCTTTAAATATACTGTTGGGAGGTGACATGATGAATGTATGTTTTCCATGTAAAAAACATAAATTAATACCACAGAACCAGCTTAACAAATATGTTTTTAACATCAAATTGATTACCTTCTTAAAAAAAAAAAAAGAAAAAGAAAAGAAAACAAAAGGAAAACTAAAGGAAATTTAAAAGAAAAAGGAAAATATGTTTAATTTTTTTTCTTTAATTTCATTATGGTTTTGTTTTTATTTAAAATAATTTAAGTCTACTAGCATCTGTATTGTAACCCTGAATAACAGGAATACTCCACTGAAGGCACATGGAAACATTAGAAATCTGAAAAAAACCTCACCATTTTCAAAACTGGGATGATTTTTATTATTTCAACATCTACCACAGGTCTCATCCCTAAGGAACTTACATGGTAAATTTTCATTAGACAGATATGGAAATAAGCTAATATACAGCAGCAGAACGTATCAGCTATTTCCACGCTGGGACCATGATTTTCTGCAGGATGGAGACAGGATAGAAAAGGCTTAAGAAGACATTTGTACCTTCATAGGACACTGGTACCTCACAGCCTAAACATTCTCAGTATGCACACACACAAACCCTCAGCAAAACCAGCAGCTCAGTGAGATTTAAATCCAAATTTTATCTAAGTCTACTACCTTTTGATCAAGAGTTTTGCTGTGGATCAGTCACTACGACTGCTTAAAACAAGCCTGTGCTTTGAAAGGTTTTTCTAATAACCAGACATAGGGGAATTCAGTGATTTTTTTTTTTTTTAAACTCTGTGTGCATACATTTTGGTATCCATTCTGATTTTGCAAAAGGGACCACATTTTACAATCTGAAAAAGAACACAAAACTATTTGCATAACATCTTCACTTTTTGGAGGGTTGGAACACAACAGCAATTAGGTCCATGCTCTACTCACTTGGAATTCAGACTACTGCTACAGTTGAGCTACTTTAATATTTAGTTAAAGGAGAAAACATACTTTTATTTTCCCTTAATGATTAATGCTGTATCAGACACCATCGCATAAACTGTTTTACTTTTAAGCAGGTAGCTCTAAAAATATTTTCCATATATGTTTTTAAAGCGAAAGAACCTTTGAAGGATACTAATTTAATCTGTTTAATATGTGACTGTTTTCATCTACAGTGTGTGTTTTAATTTGACTGATTTTACACAGCTGTCATTCTACAGCTTATTATCTGTATGCATACGATATAAGCATAACCTTTAATGAACAAGATTCACAGGCAAAAGTTGCTAATATAATGCCAGCATAGCAGCACCTGCCAACACCTCTACAATTAGAAGTCTGTGTCAGCACTTCAATTATAAAGCAACTTCTAATTTAGAGGATCATAACTTGACAGTAAAAATTCTTTCTGTGTTACAAGTTGACATGCAAGGTCTCAGTTCAAAGCATTTTTATTAATACAGATTTAAATTGGTTTAGATATTATGAAGTTATAGAAGACTATGGAGAAAAATGAAAACACTCCGTGGATGTTTTTCATCACCACTGTAGCTCAAATGCTTTGAAAGGGAAATCCACAAACATTACAGTTGTTTATGTGTAACTAGGATCAGTGACTGATTTTATTTTTTCTATTAGTTTAGAAGTAATGTCTAAGTTTTAAAACTCCAAAGTGTTATGTTTCTTTCTATTGTTTTGGGGATGCATATTTACAATTAACATTAAGTATAATACATTCGTTTTTTAAAGTAATTATTTCTGAGTCCATCAATTCACTGCTAAAGCAGATCATGGCAGTACATATGTGAACCTATGGAAAAGAGGTCTCTCCATAATGACATATCTTTTACTAATAACATTTCCATGAATTACAAATTTCCCAAGTGTGCATTGACACAATTGTTCCAGCTGAGAAATTACCATGTACTGTGGCAATAAGCTACTTATCATAGTTGCCTATTGCTTTGCACTGACACAATAACTACTAACTACTGCTCAGACATTGCACTATCTTTTGTGGAAAGGAAATAATTTTCAGTTTGTGACAAGGTTAGGATCCACTGAGGGAGATAAATGACAAGGATTTCATTCTATTCTTAGTTGGGTGGCTGCAAGAGGCAAAAATGTCAATAACAGCTAAATCATTTTTTGTGACCTTGCTGAGTATACTCCCCTCCACCCTATTTCTAGCCCTTTCATGCTGTTTTCAAAGCCCTAGAGGACTGAAAAGCATTGTGAGGAGCTCCTAGAGTCCAACAGTTACATGGAACAGTGTGCAAAGGTTCGCATTGCATTCTTTTGTTGCCTGATAGAAAAGAGCATCTGATCTTGACAGGGAAAGTAAAGAGAATTACCTCTGAGGAAGGTCAGAATACTGTGGGCAACCTGAGGTGATGGAGGAAGGGTAGCTTGCAAGCCACAGCAGCAGGGGAAGCTTCTCAGTAGAAGCCAACAGCCAGCTCTTTGGGTCAGAGCTTGATACGGAGCTGCTCTTCATCTGGGGCACACTACTACACAAACGTGTCCTTGTAGCAGCTGCTCCATGGCAGAGAGAACCCACACCTCCCAGCAAACGACTCTGCAGTCAAAAAGTTCCGGAAGATGTTTTCCAAGCAATGTGTTAAATCTGAGCACTTCACAACCATGTCAGCCCTCCTGTGGGCAAGGCAGCTCTTCCCTTGCTGAGACACATTGCTCCCACAGGTGGAATCCTTGGTGTCATGGTTCCAGCAGTAGGTGCCAGAGCTCCAGGGGTGCAAGCAGAGGCAGTGACTTGCACTGCTGTGCCAGCAGCAGGTCCTGGGTATTTATAGGTCTTGAAATATGTTATTGTGTCTTGTGTTAGTCCCTTTAGGTTCAAAAACAGTATCTGTAAACATAGTTTGCTACTGGCCAGTAATTAGCGGTTTGTAAATGCATTGGAAACTAATTTTAATAAAGCTATCACAAGTAAAGGAAAGCTGGGGAAACAAAGTTATCAAACAAAAGTAAAGAGGATGTACATGAATAAGATGGGTTTCTTTTCTTGTCCTTCATCTCCATGTACTGCTATCACATCTGAAATGCATTTAGCTGAAATTATGACAATCATAATTTCTCCTCCATCACTCTTCAATGCTCATTATCTTACAGGGGGCTTTTAACTGGTAGCTGTTTTCTCTGTTATTTCTCACAGTGTCTTAGATCTGCCAGATGTCTAGATATTTTAGGTGTCCCTCACAGTAATTTAGCGATTTGGTAAAGTCACAAAGTTGTCCACCTCTTTTAGAGGTCATAAGTACAGACGATAGTTTAGAAGTGTAGGATGTGATTTGTATCGTTTATACACAATTCAGCCAACACCATACCACACACTATTTCTTCTATTGGTTAGTTGTTTCCATTTAAAAGTTTTTATAACAGTGAAAAAAAAATTAAAAAAGGCCTGGTCCTCATCTTATATTAAAGAACAAGATTTTACTTCAGTCTTTCCAGAAAAGTAAAGTCCTTATCTTCTTAATTAATCTTCTTGATTCAACATAATAGCATGCTAATGGTCAGAAGACATGTTTGAAATACATTTGAATTATTATATAATTGTGCAAAGATGTCCTAATCAAAGGTGTCTATTCTAATGCATATAATGAAAACTTAAAACGTACTATTATTCATAAACTTGAAAATTTTTCTACCTTTCTTGCAGATGAGGACATTCAAGGATATCAGTCAGTATACTTCATTAGTACTTCATAGAGATGTTCTGTCCACAAAGTTTGGACCTATATTTTCTACAAACAGTAAAATAATACTAGTTGTCGGTATAATAGATTAGAAAACAACTTTGCAGCACCCTCTAGTGACACCTTACCAAATCAGAATGTTCTGGAATATTAAGTGACCAGGGAGACAGGCTTGCAAAAGAAAACCACTTTTGACATTACCATGGTGGTAGAAGGTGTTCACTTTCGCCATTCTGATCTCATAAGGCAAATTACAAAGGCTTTACCTCTCCAAGGCACTTACAAACAAAAATGCATTTTCTTGACCTGAAATTGTTCCAGCAAAAGAACTGGATTTATTTTGTGTTTGAAACCACCCTGATAATATAAAATCAATTTTTTAAAATATATATTTATCTGATAAGAAGCTAAATTGACACCTGAGGAATTCCTAAACCGCTTTTATTTCTTGTGACTTAGATCTGTCATTGTTCAGTGCTTCCTGTGTCAGTGTGTTCCTACAGCATGAAGATGTGACAGCAGACACCTGACAGCTGAAATATCTGCTTCACTGCATGGAAGAATTTGAGCACGACTTATGGAGTTTAGTAGAATTTGGCTCCTAAGCATTTAAAATCAGCTAGAGATCAACTCACATCCTAAGGTTATAAATATTTTTTCTCCCCTTAAAAGCATCGTAGCCCAGGTGCTAATACAAAACCATGCATGTGTATGAAAATTAGGCTTTATTACTGATTTATATCCAGTATTGTAGTAATCCAGTTTAGGAAACAGTACACTTCTTAATGAAGGGAAAAGATTTTTAGCAAGGTATTTGTGGGTTTTGGTGGGTTTGGTGTTGCATTAATGTCTGTGTTGCTATAAATTGAATTTATGCATGTGACAGACTCATCTCTCTAAAAGGAAGGCTCAGAATACTATATTGTGCAATTCAAATTTTGGCTTATGTGGTTTTGCATTTTCTTTTTCTCTCCAAGAAAACAGAAGACACCTTTAATAAATTAATAAGGAGCATAATTTGTATGTGTGTGTGTGTGTGTGTGTGTAGTCTGTGTGTGTGCGTCTGTGATTTTTTGCCTTCAGAATTACACTGCTTAGAAACATTGACACAGATCTACTCATTCTGTTAAATGGTGCTTTGCCAGTAGGGTATGACACTTCTTTCTTTCCTAAATCTGGATATATAATACCTAAAGACGTATAATGGTGTAATTTACTTACATTATGTAGTGAAGGTCTGAAGTAGTTTTGATATTTTGAGTTGTTTTGCTACATTTAGAAGTGTGTCCCTTTAGATGTAGGAGAAAGTTAGTAACGCAGTTTTCTCAGAAAAAGAAACATTACCACCTTCTTTCATTCTCGGCTGTCTCCTCTAAAATAATTGTTTTCATACTGTCATATACATGTAAAAATGACAATATGGAATAAGGACAACATGTTTGGTGTTGATACACACTGTGAAACCTAAGATCCTCCCATCTTCTTTCATTTTTTCATAAATACTGAATAAGTTAACCTGTCCTTTCCCTTTCCCAATCTAATAACCAAGTAACTTTAAGAAAGATTTTCTTTGTAGAGATTCCTTGAATTCAACATTTTTTGCATGACATGTATATTTACATACATCACATATATTATTTACACAAGCAATTATCAGGTAGAACAATGAATCACAGATCTTAGAAAAAAAAGTTTTATTCATTATCTCCTGCACCCTCACGTACAGTTGAAGTATAGTTGAAACCACCTGAAGTATTTATTGCTGGTATGTTTTCAAAGTATCCCGACATAAATGATATGTACAGAAAATTATTATCCCATCTTTAAAAATAAACATCAATGATCTGAAACATTAGAGCTGTACAGCAAATTTGTAGAAAAAAATAGAAAAATAATATTTTGTGGAATTGCAAAATAGTTGATAGAATTATATACTATTATATATAGTATACAGTTATCTTTATTGTCTTGCAGAAACATACCTAAAAATAAAAAGGCATAAAAGCATTATCTTTAATATATTTATCAAGAGAATAAAAAATAATGGTATGCAATATATATACCAGTAGCAGCAGCAAAGATATCTCTTCAAGGAAAAGAGCTACTATTTTTTCCAAGACATTATATTTTTCCTTTGAGGACCTAGAAATAAAGTAAAAGGCCTACTTCAATACTTGCCATTTAAGGTTTACTGCAAATACTACACACCGACTGTGTTAGAGACTGGTTTCTGTACCCAAACTCAAGAGCATTTACCATGTAAAATAAAGTAACTTCTATAAAAACTATGTTATGGAAATAGCAGTGAAAAGTATAAGAAAATCAGCTGTAAGTGTCTAATGCAAGTCTCTGTTTCCTTTATGGCCCAATATGAGTGATGCCTTGCACACCATGACCATGCCAGATCACTACACATTTCTGCTTCTTTTATAGTTGACTCAGACCAAAAATTCCTCTTTACTTTTCCTATTCTACAGTTCATCTAACTCCAACAGATGTGTATTCACAACATGGAATAAGCCACTACAGAATCAGTCACATCACAGGGGTAGGAATGAAAGAGTGCATTAATCTTTAAAATTCCTTAGTATACTGATAGACATAGTACCTTACCTATTCTGTAAAACCATTATTATATCACCACCTGTTTCTGTCAAAAAATTATTTCTCACTTCTGGTAATTCACCTCACAAACCTTCTTTACATCCATCTGCAGGTAAAATCAGATGTAGAAGGCATCCTATTCTATTTTTTTTATTAATTTCTTCCTCCATTAGAAGTATAGTTTTTCTCAATGTGTCGATAAATTTATTGAAATGTCGGATGTTGTTTTTGTTCAATTTACCTAAAGAACCCTGAATAATTTTACAGGCAGACGTAGATCCAAATTTTGTTTTAAATGCCTCATCTGCAAAAAGTTCAGGGAATGTCAATTCATTCTATCTCAAGAATTTTGCAAAGATCAGATCTCCTCAAAGATCTTGTGAAAGTTCATATAAGTTCCTTTGCTCACATTTAAGAATACAAGAGAAAGCGTACCATTTTGCATTAATTCAGTGCTAATTCATTATCATAGATTCATTGACTCTTTCACTGCAATGAAAATGTCATGTCAAGAGTGTATTTTTTTCTGCTTTGAAAAGGATAAATTCAAATTTTATTTCCACAGAGGAGAATATTGAGAGAAAAAGATTTGCTTCATATTAAAACAGTATGTGAGTTTTCAGTAGCCACAGGTAGAATTTCATAAATTATAAAGAGGAAGAAGTATAACATATTTCATTCAATTTCACTTCATTTCCACCTTTGGAGAAATTACAGAAGTCAATAAACAACAAGATAAAGTGATAATGTCTGACCATCTTTTTTCTTTCTGGCTAATAATTCAGTGGGTTTTTAGTTGTTAAGTTAGTGTTGTGTCATTCCCAAACATACAGATAGCTTTTTAAATTTCTTTGGAGTGTGGCTTTCTAAAGAAAGCTTTACTTCATGGCTGATATTCTCTACTCAATAAAGTACTACTTTTATACCCTGATCTGAAATTCTTGGTACTCACATAGTGTGCCACACTTTCAGGAAATGCAAAAATGCCGTATTCTGTGTTGTGTTACAAGTCATACATGTTATCTTTTATATTATCAATTATGTTATCATTTTCTTCAGCATGAGTCTGAATTTGTTGTCTGGGACATGATTTAACATATGAAAAAGTTTTTAGCTGTCTGGAGTAGAAAGGAAGGCACCGGGAACCACCAACCTGTCACCCTCACCTCTGTCACTGGAAAAGTCATGGAAGAGAAGAAGCTATTCTAAGGCCCATGAGGGACAGGAAAATGATTCAAGACAGCCAGCATGGTTTGACCACGGGCAAGTCCTACCTGACCAACCTAGTGGCCTTCTACAATGGAATGACTAGATTGATGGGCAGGGAAAGGGCTACAGATGTCACCTACCCAAAGTCTGTAAGGCCTTTGTCACAGTAATAGTCTCTCCAAACTGGAGTGAGATAGATTTGATGGGTGAATAAGGAACTGGTAGGACAGCAGCATCCAGAAGGTAGCGGTCGATGGCTCAATGTCTCAATAAATGTTGGTGATAAATGATGCCCCTCAGGAGTCTGGACTGTGACCAGTGCTAGTCAATTAATGTTATTCAATTAACCAGTGACATAGACTAAGGGATTGAGGGCATCCCCAACAACTTTGCAAACGATGCCACACTGAATGGTGCAGTTGACACACCTGAGGGTTGGAATGCTATCCAGAGGGACTTGGACAAGCTCAAGAAGGCAACTCATGGGAATCTAGTAAGGTTTAGCCACGTGCAAGGTCCTGCACAAAGGTCAGGACAACCTCCAGCACCAACACAGGCTGGGGGATGAACAGATCAAAAGCAGCTCTGCCAAGAAGGGGCGGTTCTGATGGAGGGGAGGATGGACATGACCTGACAATGTGAGTTTGCAGCTTAGAAATACAATTGTGTCCTGGGCTGCAGCAAAAACAGCATGGCCAGCAGGGGAAGGCAGAGGATTCTCCCTCTCTATTCTGCTCTCATTAGACCCCATCTCGAGTGCTGTGTCCAGCTCTGAGATCTTCAGCGTAGGAAGGACACAAACCTGGTTTTCTTTCCAATTTAGATTTTTTTCCCCACTTCACATAGTGGCCAGTCAAACATTTTTTATGATCTTTGGGAATCTCTACTTTATTTATTTCAGTGGTTAATAACTTTTTTTTTTCTATTTTCATAAGCTTAAGTCTTGATAAAGTGAGTTTTGTGCCACTTCTTTTTTCCCCCTCATATCACAGATTAGGTCAATAGTAGCAGATAATGTAATACCACTTCTGATAAAGTTCTTTGCCATTTCTTTGTAGCATCTCCCTCCTCCCAAATAAAACCAGCGGGATTATTTCTAAAGATAAAAATTTCACACTGTTTTATAAAGAAGCAGAAGTACAAAGATTTATTTTCTGCTTTTATTTTTATATAAAATTTGTGACAATATCATATCCAACCCCTTGCTGAACCCTGTTAGATATTCTACAACCAAACATGAATGTATAGACATCTAAATCACTTTTAAAAATAGATAGTATGCTTGTTTGTATGAAGGTTTTACTGAAATCACGGAGGAGTTATTCTTGGCATAAATGCATGTAATTTACCTTTGTGTATCTAACTCTGGCACGAATAAAGACATAAGGAAAGCACTGCTTAATGCAGACCCAAAGAATATCATAATGGCTTTTGATAACCATAACCATACAGAAAATGTTGCTTATCACCCGCCTTGTAGTGTAAACCCCTCAGGTTCCCAGTACATCACCTCTTGTCCTCTACATAATATAGTTACAGCACATGTCTTATAACAAACAAAAGTATATGATGGGCATATATTCCTTTACCATTCCTTAGTGGGTTGCACTTCCTAAGAGCAAAAGTCATGCTGAGCAAAAGCAATGAATTTCAGAGAATTAAAAAAATATGGAAAAAATTATTTTGACCTCCAAAAAAATCCTGAAAATGCTCCACGACTAGGTTCTGTACAGTTTAGAAAAGAAAAGGAACTTCATCACGGATACAGGTGACATACCAGCAGAGAGGTACAGGTGGCATGGCAGTGGGTGTCTCCCATAGCCCACCTGCTCAGCAAGAACAAGTGGATGAGGCCTTCCAGCAAGTTAGCTTATGTTACA
>WAAE01023347.1:0-71553 GCA_013400495.1 Nicator chloris
TAAAATAAAATAAATTTAAAATAATAAATTTTCAATTTACTTTAACATATAAAATGCTTCCATTTATTTTCTGCTGCATTCTGTGTTCTCGTATCAGTGACCAGTGCTGAAAGCAAGTATCTTAAGCCTTTTTTTTCTTATTTTAGGAGATAATCTTTACGCCATTTGAAACATTATTTTGGTTAAAAACAAAACCAAACAAATGGTAACTTCAATATAAATACCAGTGTTTTGAAACCACAATGACTCTGCAATGTCACTGTTAACAAGTCATCCATCCCCATAGAGAAAATATAATTGCAACATCCTTTTCTACAAGAAATCTGAAGATAACGCGGGAAAAGTGGTTGTGGACTGGGAAATTATTAAAGAAAAATAGAGCCATTTAAAAACAGCAGACCATTTCATATTGCACCAATCGAACTGATTGCTTCAGAAGAGCAGGTGCCTCACAGGGGTCTAGCATTTACCTTCTCCCTATGGGCACTTGTACTACTTTTTGGTATGGCCTATATCTGCTGCAATGTAAAAGCTATATTTTGATAGCTACCCTCTCAGAAAAGATCCTGTTCCTTGAGAAAAGTTTTAATAGAGAAACTGTATCCAATTTTAGTCATTTCTGTTTATGCAAGATCCATAGTGTACAGATGAAGAAATTGTCACCAGTATGTCGCAAAGCAGGATGGGTCTCCAGCCATGCAATCCTGAAATTTTCTAAATTAGAAGAAAAAAGGGTTCAATTACCCATGAGAGTTACCCTTTTTCTATATTGAAAAAAATCCTGACAGAAGAATTGTCCTTTAACTCTTTCGCCCCGGAGATTTCATAATGTTCTTCTTATTCATTTGTCTTGCCACATACTCTTAAGGAAGTAATCTCTGACTGAAAAAAAATCCTCCTTTTAGACGTACTAGCATCTGAAGTCTCCTTTGCAACTATGACAAAGCTAAGGGAAACCTTCAGTTTTAGACATCTCAGAAAAAATAAAGAAGAGTCACAGAAATGTCTATGTCCGCTTTGTTCAAAAACTGAATGCGACCCATTCATGAGTAGCACTTTCATTCTGACAAGCTGGGCATTAGGAAAAGAGACACAATTTACTCCAGTTCAGATACTGGCCTGTGAAATTTAAAAAAGTTGTCAAATGCACTGCCACATGGTGATGAGGTCCATACATAGGTAAACTAAAGTTGGGAACATATATGGTAGTGATAGGGTTATTTAATGGTTAATAAGGGACATCTAGTTAAAAATTAACAGAGAAAATAGTTTCTACAATTATTAACTGAAGACTAGATAATGAATGCAAGGTAAAAAAAATAATCAAACTAGTGAAAAATTACCAAGGGAATTAGCTAATAATTAAACCAGAAAAGAAATTAATTTGTGTAGGTTACCTTAAAGGTAGCTAATGTGTAAATCTGGTTATGGGTGGTCAACACACATTGAATTGACAAAGTGATCAATGAATGAAAAAGTTAATGATTGATGGGAATATACCAATTAACCCAGGTAAATAATTAAGGAGTCATTAATTTGTTAAACCTGATAGCTTGGTGCAGAACTACAGCTTCTTAACTGAACAAATATACATTTTTTTAATGTTATCATAGCTTGAATGGCTCTTGGATTTATATTAGTTCTGCCAATTTTAAGCAAACATTTTGAGTTTTGGAGAGCTGAGACACATAAAGACTTTATTTGTTTATACACATCACAGCTCATTGTTCACTCTTGGGAATGTGTATTTGATAAACGAAAACAAAATTATTTTGAAATACATGTTGCTATTTTCCCCAATCAAATCAGAAACATCCTGCCCTTATGTTCAGCAAACACAACGGGGTGTTCATATTTAAAGATTTCTACTTGCATATGTGCAGTTTGTCAGGTAGTTTATGAATATTTACATATTAATTGGCCTGACATCTGTCATAATTGCATATTAATTATTTTTGTTTTAATCAGATAATTGATTTATTATACTGCTGTCTGCAATTCTAGGGGAATGTCCCTGAGGAACAACGCATGCATATACTCAGATTTGGTCTTCTGCCTACTGTACTCCTCTACTGATGATCTGAAGAAATTTTGCTTTTTGTTTTTTTTTGTAGAAAGATGCATTTTAGAATTTAATTTAGTGCCTGTCAAGACTTAGCTGAAGGACATCCATTGACTTCAGTGAGCTTCAACTCAGGTCTGTAGTCAATGTAACAAACCATTTCTGAAAAAGCAGAATGACAAAAATCAATGGGCTTTTTGATTTTGGATCAATGGAGAATTACAATTTCAGTACATAAATTATACAGGAAGAGGAGGTTAAGTTACAGGTGTGGGAGAGTAGCAGACACTGCATCAGAAAGGGGCACTGATTCTGCATAGCGATGGCAAACTGCAAATGAACAGAAGCAACGTTCAGATTCTTAATTCACTGAAAATCGGCACTTAAAAGGAATTAACTAAATATATGAGCTTCACTAAACTGTGTGTGTGCTTTCTGATGAGACAAAAATGTGTTGTGTAGTGTCAAAAAAACAGGTCAAGCACGTATATCACTGTAGTGTAGCAATGGGCTATAGGAAATATACCCAGGAAAACTCTTCAAGTAGGCAAGGAAATGCTGGAGCCTGCTTAAACCCAACCAGCTCAGGAAAATCTGAGAGCCTGTTAGAGCAGAGCTCTGACAGTGTAGACTGCTATGAGAGTAGTGACATGCCGACCACTTGACAGAAATATAAACATTTTCAAAGGAAGGTTCTCCCACCCAAATCTGACTGATTTCAGACAAATAAAAAAGCCTGAATTTTTAGCACTCTCCCACCTCTGAAGGAGTGGGAAGAAATAAGTGTTTGGATTACTGGCACAAGAAAACCACTCCACTGCTCCCATAAAAAGCCTGCTCGTGATATTCACATGACATGAGTAAGCCTGAAGCATCCATTTGTCCCATTTGGGAGATTGGGAGAGGGAGAGAAGAAGGAAACTACTCCAGAGGTGATCCCATGCTAAAGCTGTAACAAGGCATGGCAGAGGAGACTGGAGATGGAAAGCAAATTGCTTCAAAGGGGCCATTTTCATGTTCAAAGCAATGAGCATCCAACAGTTTGCCAGTTATGGCTCATCTGATGCCTAAATCTCTCCACACTTTTCCCCAAAAAGGTTCATTTTATCCAACATCACCCTTATAAACATAAAGCTAGCTGAAGTTTCAACCATTTGAAATCCAGATGCACAAGTAACTGCTTATCTGCATCTCTGCCACGATATGAAAGGCAGGAATGAGAAAAGCCTCAGCAATATTCTGTCATTACCACATGGCAATTAGACTACTATATATATTTCACTTGACATTTCATTGATATAGCCACTTCCAGTAAGTTGTATTACATCTTTGAACTGGCCTATCCTAACGGAGTGTAGCAGAGATTTGGATTGGCATCAATATCACTTCAAACCCTGCCAGGTCCCTCAGCCATTCCATTTGTAACTTTCACATCATTTCTCATTCACAGTTTAGACCTTGAGCAGAAAGGAACTGCATGGCAGCCTGCCAAAAGAAGTGTTTATTGTTTATAAATTATGAACAACGTGTGTATTTCTGCAATTGGCAGTTTCTAGCTTAACCAAAGCAAGCTTTATTTATAGAAAATTAGAACATCTTGTTTTGTCCTATGTTATGGCAGATTGTCTTAGATGAAACAAAACACATGTATGAGCTACATTAAAAACTAAGGCTTAGTTTGTCCAGACCCAAAGGCTACATTGGAGTTTTTGCATTATTAAAAGTCATTACCACTAATTAGGCTACACAAGAAGTATTTTATACATATCTAGTGGAAACCTGGTTACTTTTCATGACATCTGCAATTTTTCTAAATAATTTTTCTTTACTGCAGATCCACAAATGGAAAATGGCAAATCAGATACTAAATCTGAATGCTGAAAATATTACTGAAAAAAAAATTAGAATGTTTCTGCTGCATTTTATGGAACACCATGGAATTAATTTTGTCTAAAAGTGATATCAGAAATCCACACACAAAAAATAGGTTCACTGACTTCCTTTTAAAAATTTTTTCTATTGTTCTGTTTCTTATAAAGAGACTCTAAAGGATCACAAGACAGAGCTGTTATGAAAATACCTGCAGTAGCGATAGTGATTGAGTAGCTCTTGAAGTATGCAGTTTCAAATAAAAGTTTGAAAGAGTGAATTTAGTTCCTGAGAGCAGAGTATAGCAATATTTAAAAATTATGAGAAATAATTACTTGTTGCCTTGATAAATATCTTGGGAATAACACCACAAAATATTGTGATTTTTTCAAGAACGAGCACAATATGGTTTCTTTCCAAAGCTAACATATCTAATGTGTATCTTGACCACATAATACAAGTTTAAAGCAATCACTCATACAAAGAAAGAGCTGGAATGGAAGTGGGAAACAAATGGAATAGAAGAAAAGGAAGGGGAGAATAAAAGGAAAAGACAGAGAGAGAACAAAAGAGTATCTTAAGCCACTCTCACCCTGTCTTTCTGCAAGTTGTAGACAGATGACCAGGAGAGAAATGAAAGAAAGAAGGACTGGTTTGGAAGCTTATATAATACAGCATGAAACAGCCAGGAGTAGGAGTCCTCTTAGAGTTTTGTAAGGAGGCTGCTGGGACAGGCAAAAGTGTTCCCTTCCTGGCCACAGCCCCAAGCTGCTGCACCTCAGGGGCACGACCCTCATTGCATCACTGCTCTTCAAATTGATGGTACACCAAACAGCTTTAGCTGCTTTTTGGGTTTCTTTTTTTGGTCTGGCATCAAGCAGACTATGAGGGCAATGGCAAGTGTGGGAATCACCTGTATGATAGTAGAGGGGAATCCATTATTACAAAGGAAATCTCTACCCCATTTTCAGAGATGAAGTGACCCAGACTGGGAGTTGATTGTGTTGCAAGGCCAGCCAAAATATGGTTCTGGGGCAAGGAGAGCACCAACAAGCTGTGCAAAGACCCTTCTGCAAAAGATTCCTGGAGCTATAGCCTGGCATGCTCCCACACTCCCCAGAGAAAGGCCAGGTGCACACCAGCTCTGCTGGTGGTGCAGGGCAGGAATGGAGGGGTATGTAGAATGGTGGAGCATGAAACCCACCTTGCACTAGCTGCAAAACAGCTGACAAAAACAAAGGGAATTAGGAATTAATAGAATGAGGAAGAAGGTGGGAAAGCAAGACCTGCAGGGACATGAACAGCATGTTACAACAGTTTTTGTACCTGTATTAAGTTCTGTTTTCATATAGAAAAGTATGTCACAGGTCATCCCTAGTATTATAAATACTATATAAATAAATCTGGGAATAATACCTTCTCTCTCTTCTCTGCAAGCTTGGTAGGTCTAATTTTAACGCTATTTTCACCTCCACCTTCTGGAAAGTGAACTCAGAAGGTAGCTGCACCAGAACTCCCTTCCCAAGATCAAACCAAGAGATAGATATGTACAAGAAATTAAGTGTGACTTACATAAAGTGTCACTTTTACAAATATATATCAGGGTAACACAAGCCTGACTTTGCAGGATTTCCAACCGTACATGCACATACACGATTTTGTCCTTCTAGTCTCAGAAAAACACAATTTAAAGGAACTTGAAAAGCAAACATTTTAACACCTTTTAGTTTCTGTGTGTTTCAGCTGTGCACACGTAGAAATTTGTCTGTTACTGAGCACACCTGGAGATCATGAGAGAGCACACAGCACTGATCCAGTGGTATTCTGCCTGTGACATAGCATGACTAAAAACGTATCTAATTTACGGTTAAAAAAAATACTATAGCATAGCCTTCCTACATGCCTCAGAATGTTTTAATATCCCTGCTGGGGGTTTCTAAGTGGCAGCTGTTTTAATTCAGAGAGCGTATTTATAGTCCTTATATCTCTGTCTCTCTGTGTGTCACATTCTCCACCAGAGAGGCAGCTACTGAACATATCTACACTTTGGTCTTATTTTGGCCCCATTTGATTCATTCCATCTCTCAGTAGCCAGTAATTATAGCTATATATATAACCTTTAGCTTTCCAGTGATATGTATGGTTACACCTCTCCTCTCTTCTGTAAAATCCTTTAGCTGAGTGTTCTGAATTCATTCCTCTTTCGGGGATAATGCATGTCTCAGTGTTTCTGCAAGGGTACAGATCAGGGGCTATGGTGCTAATTTAGCATCAGCATCACTACTGGAGAAACAGTTATACTCTGTATTGACTAATTTTTCTCCTGTGACTGTATTGAACCTGCTCCTCAACCTTTTCTTCACAGAATGCCATCACCATCTAAGTAATACATCATCAGTGCAGTTCACTCTGATGATGTATTATACTAACATATCATTAGTGCAACAGCAGAGCAAGGCGCTTTGATGATGTATTAATGCAATACATCATCGGAATGAGTCACTCCGATGATGTATAACTCAAAAGATGGTACTATCCAGGGAAACATGGACATTCAATAAATCAGGGACAACATTAAAGAATAAAATCTAGGACATCTTCTCGGGAAAAAACAAAGCTTCAGAAAGCTTTGAATGAATATAGCATGAGATTTTCCTTAAAACAAAACCAACCAGACAAACATAGAAAGAGATAGACTACAAATCATCATATTAATTTTATCAGGAATGTAAATTTCTATAGACTACAATTACCATGATATTCAGATTTGAATTCTCTTCTGCAATGACACATGATATATGCAGGGCATTTTAAGTTAGTGAAAGATGATGTGATACAATTTGGTAATATACTCACTTGAGACTTATCATATCCTACCTGGAAGCAGAGAAAAAAGGAAGCCAATGCAAAAAATATCCAAGTCTCCTCCCTGCAAAAATAGGTTGAAACTTTTTTAAACTTCTAAAAGGAGCAATTAAAATGTAGTGTTAAGATTTCCTACACACTTTACATAAATCTAACAAATCTGTCTATTGACAGTAGTGCAAGCAAAAATGGCAAACTTTAAATAAATAGAGCACTGAGGATTAAAAGGCACTTAGCCATAAAGATTTATATAAATATGCTAGTTCTGTAGATATAGTTAATAGAAAAATAAAACCAACCCACATATCAATGGATTTACACAACTGATTTCAACCTACCAAATGTCAAATCCTAAACACTGCAACAACTCATGTGAAAGCTACTAAATGCAATTCTGAGTTAGTTGCAAAATTTATAAGAAAGCTTAATTAACAAATTAAAAGAAAAACAACTTGTGAATTTCTACATCCTGAACAAACTTAATGTGAAACAACAATGCTTCACTGGTCAGAGAAAACACATATTATGGGAATAAAAAAAAGACAGAGGTTTTTTTCTCACTCATCTGCAGGTTTTATGGCAGGGCCAGAAAATAACCACTGTATGAAATACCAGATAGCACTCTGCTTAAACAGTGAAAGACTTCTCTAGTGTTACATGTTTATTCTTGAGTTTCTTACTCAAACAAACACCCGTCTTTTGTTCACACATGCTTGCACATGCAGACACCCTACCCACCACATACCTTAACGTGCTTAAAAGGGGGTAACTTCCGAGCAAGTCTTTTATTCCCTGAGACCTATTGTTCAGCAACAGCTCTGCAAATCCCCCTGCCATGAGAACAGATAGATTTCTGTTGATGTTGTTTTGTTTTGTTTTAAATTGGCCTCAGCTGCGTTTGATTGCTCCAAGCTTGTGGAGATTTTCCAGCTGAGGCCCTGAAATCCCCATCAGGACTTAACTCCTCAGTCTCACTTTCCCCAGCTCCCCAAATCCCAGTTCTGCTGATACAAATAATGAATGTTCTGATATGTGTGTGTAGGGAGGATAGAGAGAAAATCTCAGTGTTTGAGTGGTAACCCTGAGCCTCTGTGCTCGGAGCAGAGCCTGGTGCTCCCTGCAGGCAGAGACTGCAGGCCTTGCTGAGCCCTGTCCGTGGCCCAAGCACCGTCCCAGCAGACCTTGCTGCCTGTCATCACTCTGAGCAAAACTCTGGCATTTCCAGTCATCTCAGTCGCTTTATGAAAGAAATCACTTTTCTTGAAGCATTTCAAATACTTACAGTCTGTAAAAGGAAAATATATTTAAAACATATTGGAAAGACCCCTGAAGATGGAATAGAACTGGTGCGTATTGATGAGAGACAGGAAATGGGGCTGCTCTGCAGAGGTTTGTCTCCAAATATCAGCTTACTTCAGCCTGCAGCCCACACTGGGGGATCAGCCAGCGGCCCCATCATTCTGTGGCCCTACACACAGAAACAAAGCTGGAGGTGCCCTGGGGCTGGAGAACTTCCCCACACAGCCCTGGCCAGCTGGCCTCCATTACAGGGGCAGTGGCTGCCTCTGGGGCACGCTGCACAGAGTCACAGAAAGAGCAGATCCTCGCTCCCCTGCCCCTCTCTGGCTGGTGATAACAATGTGAGTAAATGTCACAGTCTGCAGCAAGTTGCAGCACTGCTGTTTGGGTTTAAAGCCAGGCCTGCTGACTCAGAGCTGCAGGCCAGGCGGATGTTAGCCACGGCACAGGGGGTGCTGGGGTTAGAGAAGAGCCCGTTCTATCCATAAAACACAGTCGCCCTGAGGGGCATAAAAAGTATGCAGGGTTCTTAATTGCCTCGGCAGTAGCAAAGAGAGAAGGAAGCTTTTTTTTGTTCTAAACAAAAAGTACTTCCTGTACTGTTTCAACTAAACCAATCCTGTCCGTATTCTTAGGGAGTTGCAGCTCCTTACATGCATTTAAAAGCCTCCCTATAACTCACCAAGTTATAAGTGCCTTTGCTGGCTAACAACTATAGTTTTCCTTTCTCTTCTGTGTCCTCATGTGTTCATGACACCATATGAAGTAAAAACATCCATTTTTGTGCAAAAATTCAAACAAGTGTGGAAGAGCCCTGCTAATGTCTCTGTGTTCTAACCAGTGGGGCCAGGCCATGACTTACCATGTAACAAAGGGTGTTGAGGCACTTGTGTCAAAAGAGAAAAACACGAGCAGAAGTGCTCCCTACCACAGTATACCTTACACTAATATCTAGCCTATCTTAATGTGCATGAAAGTCAAACAGAGAAAAAAAAAAGGAAAAGGCTGACTTTAAAAGACATTATTAAGTATGAAGTAATATCAAGGAGTAAGCCTCAAGTCCCACTTCTTTTGCAGATGTTGGTTTTTGGTTTTTTTGGGTTTTTTTTTTTTGTTTGTTTTTTCAAGGACATGGTTCTGTAAATTTTGAATAGAAAAGGGACCTTCTTCATTTGGCTTATTTCTTAATTGAAACCATCCTACATGACAACACAGACAGTAGTCAAGAAACATAGTTTAAAATCCTAATACCAAAGTCTTTATCAAATTCAAGTGCAAATAAATTAGGAGTATTAATTACATCATGTGTGAGTCAAGACCCAGTTATTTCTGCTAAAGAGGACTTGATTAATGAGACTGTGGTTTTATATTTATACAACACCTCTACTCCCTCAATCTGCAGGGCATGAGCACTCAAAATGAACATATTTTAAGAAATTACATTCAATCTCCTCATGACAAAAGTCTGAAAATAGCTCAGCCCTTCCTTTCTTACTTTTAAGAAAAGGATTACATTTTAACTTCTGTCTCCCATTTTGTATGCAATCAGTGAACCTGAAAGCATGTCAAAGGACAGCTTTAAATTAGAGAGAGAAAAATAGTCCATAAACCCAATCCTAATAATTTGATTTCTATTCCACATTAACAACTTTTTTTAAGCACTATGCTCTTGGTTTTCTGTTCTCTAAGTGGTCTTTTTACATTTTCTTTATTTTTTTCTTCCAATTAAAACTATTATAATTTAATGTTAAGAGGTTGCCATTTTATAGAGACTTTTTCCAAGATGTTCTTCTGAAATCTGCAAAATAACATCTACAGAGTAAAATGCAACAGTCTGTCTTATTCAGCAGTGTTGCATTTCCACCTAAGCATGCTGTGTAGCTCTAGACTCTGTAGGTAGAGCAAATTCACTTGTCTTTAATGAAGAAAATCATGGATATATATTTAATTTCCAACCATTCTGCAAAAGAATCCCGCTGAAAAAATTTTATTTGGGCATTCAAGCCGAGGTGTTAAAGACTGAATCATTCAAGGATTTTAGTTCAGAATCATCCTTGTCAGTATGAAAGTGTCTTTATGCCAATCAGAAATAGTCTCAAAGTCAAATTCTTTCTCTGGGCACTTGTACCTTGAAGTTCAAATTAAGTTATTTATTTATTTCATCCGAACAGAAAATACTAGGGGCTCTAGCCAGAGAGGGCTTTAATCCTCAGAGAGTTATAGATGCTAGGGCAAGTGTTTACACTTCTCATGCTATTTGTCACACAGTATCTTATTAATGTTTTTCATGTGTCGTGGCATCACTTGGGATGGCTCTCCACATACACTGAACCATAACATGGCTCTGCTGATGAAAACTGTGCTTTGAAAAACTGGGTTCAATAAAAAGGAGGAAACTTTAAGGTAAGAAGAGCAAAAAAGGATGTCCTAATTCCACTTACCATGAACTTCATAACAAGGGAACTCTCTTTGGTGATTTAACATACCAAACTCTGCACAAATGGACAAGCACACACTTGATTCAGTTCTGGTCATGTCAACCATTAAAAACACTGAAGTGGTTCTGCAGGAACATTAACACACATCAACGTATTCAAGAAGCTTTCCACTTTCATAGCAATAGGTAGACAGTAAGTTTCTGAGACTGGGTATTTGTGAGTAAGCTACAGGCAACAGCAATATGCACATCTAATTCTGCTAAACTTTTGTAATGTCATCTTAAACTCAGCTGTAATAAATAAAAACCTCTCTCTATTTTTTTCTAGCAGTTTTACAAGATGGAAGTGCAAGTACTAATAAAATATATGGTTTAATTAACTAAACTTATGCTGCAGTGTACATTAGAAGTGGATGATTTACAGAGTGTTATCCTCTTCAGGACAGAATAATGCAAACAGCATAATTAAAAGTTGATGAGAAGTGTATTTATTGAGTACACAGAAAGAATAGACACTCAGATTTATGATACACAAAGTGTACCTTTCATTTGCAATATTAACATTTTAAAGTCCAAAGCATCAGCATAATGCATCCAAAGTGTTCCATGCAGCATCCATATAATTCAACCCTGTTAAACCTCACAGTGCTGATGGTAAATTATGTGACCCGAACATATACAAGTGTAACATGATATATTGTGATATCATGATTATGTTCATTGAGATGTCCGTGGATGCAATAGATCACATTTGCCTGTCTGTAAGTACATGTGAAACAGTTGAAGGGCCATCCATTTATTTGTGACATGAATTTCAGAGCCATCAGTCATAGACCCATCAATGTAAAAGAAGTCGCTGTTTAATTTTAATGAAAGTGCTTTTAGAAAATTCCAGCTAGTATTCCTGCAGATCAGGGCCTGTTGAGCCCTGGGTAGTTGATATATTATTCTGAGAGTTCAGAGAGTGCATAACTATTCTAGAAGATAAAATGTATATTAATACCCTGGGAATTTTCAAACCTGTAAGCTAGGTAGACACAACTTCACAAGACAATTACTTTTATTTCTGTCCTTATATTAAACCTAGTCCAACATCCTGCTGTTTGGAAAAATCCATTTTTTGAGGTGCAGAAGCAGATATTATGAACAACACCTATTATCCAAACATCAACACTACCGAATTTTTTAGAGAGACACACACAGATATCATGTACCAGGTAAGGCTTTTTGTCAATATCTAAATCATCAGGTGAGTAGACTCCCAACCAGCTTAAACATGTCTCAGTTATGAAATGAAATTGTCTTCCTTGTAAGTATATTCTATTTGGAACAGTTTGGTGCACAAAGAAACTTATAATGGGGGTTTGAAAATCCATGTTAAAAAAATAATTGTGACTATAGTTATAAACCCAAATTTGAAATAAGAGAGGGCAATTTGTGGGAAAAGAAAAATAAGCTTCTTTATGTAGCACCATCTTAACATATACACTCTTTTCAGAAAATAACTTTTTTGGAAAGGTGAAACTAGATGAAAAACATCTGCTGGTCCCTTATAATTAGGAGTTCAATTCTTTCTGAAAACTTCCTTTAACTCCTCTCCCAATTTAAAATGTACTTACAGAAAAATGTTTGGGGTCATTCTATGAAGTCAGCAGAAGTGGCAAACAGGTCTGCTAACAGAGATGAAAATAGTTACTTTGCAGGTTTTCCATATATGACATGATTTTTATGAAAAGACAAAAGTTGCTGTGCCCTCAATTAGAACTTTCTTATTATCCAAATGTAAACACAAGGGACTAAACTTACTAGAAAAATGGATGGCTAGATTTAAAGCAGCAGTATTTGTTTCTCCCATCACCAATGCTCAGCTGTGAACCTAGCTTCCCAATTATGTGAAGAGGAGCACATAAGTTTGGATAGATCCACTAGCACTACCAACTGCTTCTGTGGTGTCATGTTTGTGCACTCAGTCTTCCCCACATGTGCTCTGGCCTCTGACCCCAGCCCTGCTACCTGTATGCTTACAGTTAAATAGTACTTTAAAGCTTTTAATAAAGGTGGCTGAGTAATCACCATACCCCAAGCTCTACTCAGCATCCTGTCCTTCATTTCAACAGAAATATGAATGGCTAAAAATACCCACCAGATTTGAACTGAAGACAATCACTTTTAAATTGATAGAGTCTCATTATAAAGTAGTTACTAAATACTAATTACTAAGGATTTTTCTTTCCTTCTCTGTCTATAGATTGTTGGGGCAATTTCCTCAAAATTTAAAAAGAAGGTCAGAGTGTTCTTTTGTGCATGATTATTCCAACTTGGATATATGTGGAGGTTTTTTTCATTGAGGCGTGTGTGTAATTGCATAGGACTAACAACAATTGGCCCAGGAAGAAAAATGTACCACACATAGCAGGCTATGTATTTCCCAGATAAGAAAACTGGAATTCCCCTTTTACCATGTCTTCTTTTTTTTTTTTATTATAGTTTGAAGCTAATATAAAGAATAATTTGTGGTTCTGGTATGGATTTGCTGTGAAACTTGGGAAGACCACTTGAACTCGTTGTATTTTAGTTTCATAAGTTGTAAAAAACAGATTGTTTCTATTAATTTCTTTTCATCACTTCAAGTTAACCAATAAGCAAAAAATCTTTATGCCTTTTAAATATTGCTATTAGGAAAAATATAAATCTTCTTATTGTAATGGTATATTAATTTAATTATTATTTTCAGCCACAGTTTCTATTAGGCACAAAATAAAATAAATTAAAAAGTCACCAAACTAGTGAACAGTCTCAGCTAAACTAAGTATAACAAAAGTACTATACATTCTTCTTCACAACCTGCCTTCTTACCCTTTCTTGCACTTATTCTGTTTTGGTTAAATTATTTTTATACTGTTCAGAAAGATATAAGGATAGGGATGCTAAAGTTCAGATTGCCAGTCAATACTGAGACTTTAAAATTAATTTGTTGACTTTTACTGGGAATAGTCAACACCAGATACCTAACATATATGAGCTAAGCTCACTGTTGTTTAATGGGAAATGTCTTCTCAAGGGCAAGTCAGGATTTAGCAAAGGACAGAATAAATTATGTTTAGTGATGGTCCCTTTGGGATAAGGCTAATTTTTCCTCAAGTTATCTGTGAAATGCATGTATATTAATGCAGCAGCTACCTCTACATAATTTCTCAGGATAATACGTTTTCTCTTGGAAGTCATGTCCACACAGCCATTTTAGTGGAATAATATGATCATGTCTTTTTCTGAGGTTTTGATATTTTTCACAAAATAAACCCTTAATTAAACAAAGATGCCAAAGTTTAGAAATTTACTATTATTCATTCTACTTGCATGAAGTTTGGCATGAGGAGGCTGGTTTATAGAAATCTTTTTCCCTTAATTTTCTTATGTTAAGGGCCCTTTCCAAATTGGTTTTAAAGAAATGGTACTTTGGCAGTGACAGAAACACTGGGATTTCCATACTTTCCCTTCTATTCCACAGGATACCAATCCTGAAACTCAAGTAAGGGATACAGTATCCTGTTTGAGATTATTTTATGATGTCAGATGGTTACCGCATTTAAATTATGTTATCACTTTAATCCAGTTGGGAATATAATTTAAACAAAATCGTTGTAAGTAACATGAGTTCAGCTGGTGGGCAATATTTTATTTTTATTTTGGTCAAAAGAGAGCAATGGTCGAAAAGAACACAAAAAGATTCAGGCAGCTAGTATTTTTCTGACAAATTTCCGTTGCAAATCTGAACTCGGATATGAATCTTAACATCACGACTGGCCCTTGCCTGCTTTCCAGACTGAAAAAATGAATGCTTTTCTTCTTTGAAAAGTTCAAACTCTGCTTCACACCCATTTCTGACAAAAAATAAACTCAAGCCCCTAACTCTCCTTATTCTCTCACTTGGTCCTTCCCCACATATCTGGGTTAGGTTTGTTTGACTCATTTTTTTGTGATTCCACAACAAACACAGCCACTACTGTGTGTTATAGTCTTCCCATCACTCCGTAACAGGTGCTGAGCACACCTCCTGCTGAGATCCCACAGAAAGGAAACATCCAGCTGTGCTTCTACTCCCTGTATTTCTTCCTATTCCAGTGTCACAGCACACTCTTTTGTGAAAGGATAAGGGTTCTCAATGAGTCTAGTGTGATTTTTGGAACCAGCAACCTTATATGATGCAGGTTGTCTTGCCTTCTTGTTAGAGGGTCACAAATGTGTCCAGGGTCCCCAACCTGACAATCCATAACAAATGCATTCCCAGCTAGAGAGTTGAACTCAACACAAGACGTACTTCAATCCACTGATCCAGCAGCACTAATTTTTTATAAAAAAAAAAAAACTCAGAAAGGGATAAAAATAAAAGATTTTGTGAAAGCTTGTGAAATGCTAAATGTTTTAAACATGGCTAAGAAAAGCCTTCCTTGTAACAAACTCAGTAACAAATTAATGCTAATTGTCTAAAATGAGACCTTACAAAAATCTAAAGGATATGGGAATCAGAGCACTTCTGAATGAAGCTGAAACATGTGAAAGTATCATAGGGTGGAAGATATAGCTAAACTTGTCTTCACGATTTATGAGTTTAATTTCCCTAAGGCCATTGTGTGGCTATGGTGACCCTAACCAATAGCAAAACTAAAAGGAAAACAGAAGAAAATGAAATCAAAAGGTACTGGGGAAATAAAACAATCAGGTGTTCAGCATTGGTGAGATACTGGAAGTCTGTTACCTTTTGCCTACCCCCAGAGAGCTGCTGGTGGTCAGTCAGTGGGAGAGTAGGACAAAGAAAGAGTTCATCCACTTCAAAGCTTGCCAAACTCTACCACCTTGAGTAATGGAGCTCTTCTTACTCAGGCTCCCTGCAGTTTCTGTACATTCAGCTTTTCACTTGCAAGTGTTTCCCTCGCCAGTCTCTGCAAAGCCCATTCCATCCCACCCCCAAATTTCAAACGCAGGGAACTGCTGTGGGAGGGAGAAAGCACATTTCCCTTTGTTGTGGGTTTCTCCCTACAGGCTCAGCCAGCCTAGCAGATGGTAGTACACCAGACCTTTTCTTTTTTTTTTTTTTTTCCCAGTGATGCTAAGCATGATTTACAGGCTTGAGTTATTATTTATCATTATTCATTTTCTGTCACCAGTGCATTGAAGGTTAATAGAAATGCCAGCATGCTCACTGATTTACTTAGTAAAATATTTGTTCCAAGGTTTAGGTCAGATGATTGGTGTCTGAGTGAGCTTGAGGTTTATGCATTATGAAAAGCAAGCTGACTTGACCTTGAGCCACTAGCACCAGCACTATATATTACTTTAGTGGAGTGACCTTCAGAGCCCCAAGACACACGAGATGTATTCAACACATGTTTTCTTCTCCCATACTACTGACATTGTATACATTCCAGCTGAACTTATGTAATGTAAGGTGATACTCACTTTTCATCTAATGAATTTGAGTAGAATGACACATTCAACTAAAACCCCCCACCTCGGAGGTAACAAACTACCTTAGAATCCCAGATGGACTGAGGCTCAACAAGTACTTCAGGCTAATTGACACACTTTGCCACACCGAGCACCTGGTTCACAAACCCACACAGGATGCAGAGGGCCTGATTCTGAGAGTACCACCTTGGTACTGGTCAGGAGTTATTCCAATGACCGCACCATTAAGTGAGAAAAATATAAAGCCCATTAGTGAAAATTCACAAATTGGCAGGATTTATGCCTGGATTATAATGCTTAATACTTGAGTTAATAGTCCAGCCCTGCATGCCACCTCTTTTTTTCCTGTGTAAATGGACCCCTAAGTGTGGTGTGGTGTTGTCAGACAAGAATAAACATATGCAAACAATGGTTACAGAAACTATGTTCTTACCCTCGATTTTCACATTGGCCCAGTCTTCTTTCTATTCTCACTTGTGCAGCAGTATATAAGTACCTTCAGATGATTTCTTTTTGTTCTATTCGTTCAAACAAACAATGGCCACTATAGCCAAAATGAAAAATCTTAACAATGTTGAGATTTAATATTATTAATTTGAAAGGCTCTCAGTTTGCTGTCAGCTACACTGGGACAAAGCCAGACTAATTCCAGACTCTTTAGTGGATCTACTCCAGATTTACATCAGCAAAAATAAGAGCAGTTATTTGGCACAATACATATATGTATTTTTTTCCAGCTTCTCTTTAATTCTTCCCAGGTATCAACCAGAGAAACGTCATCCTTAAGAAAAATTAAAAGCAGAACCTTTTGCCTCCATACCCTGTTAAGACAGAAACACCTTCTTAATTTTTCACTTCCCCCATACATGACATTTTGAGATAGCTGAGATTTATATAGGCAGATTTGGCAGCCTTTTCATATTTACTTACACTCAGAGATAAATCAAACCCAGGGCACTCTCTCCAAGAACAAGTTATTTGTTATCTGACTAAGTAAGTGTTAGTGGATCAGACATAGGAAAGGTATTTCTATTATAACTGTGTTGTTTGGCTATGATTTACTGTGGTAGATGATAATATTTTTTTATTCTTGATTATACACTGTATTCTCTTATTGTCTTATGTATTTCAACATAGTTAGTTACTGGGAAGGGTAGAAGGAAAGGGAGGTGGATTGGTGTTTGACACATTAACCAAAGGAAGGAAACTGATCCCCATCAGCAGAAGGAGAGAAAACATAATCCTGCTGTTAAATCAGAAACAATTAAAGTCATGTGGGGTCTGCCAAGAAAAAAAAAAAGGCACTTCTATAGAAAATATGGGTGAAATTGAATTTTTTCACTTGATATCTGCATTAATACTACAAAAGTCCTTGAAAGAAAAATGTTTAAATACTTAGGGTAGTAACTTAACACTCTTCTGCCCTCCACTCTGAAGAAGAAAAACTCAATGAGAATAACACTGTTATGTTCTCAGGGTGCCCTAAGTCTTTTCTTCCACTTCTTTCTTACCTAAGAGTAACGGATTCCTCTTCCATAAGCAAACTTAAAATTTCCCCAAGGCCACATCTTTTTCATCTTTCATCCAAGCTGCTGTTGTTTCTCAGACAGAGAAATGTAGGACTGCTGATTCCATGAATCCCAATAGTGGTGAATTACTCGTCTTTTAAAATTAAGCAATAAAAATGTATGACTTCTGTGGCAACATTAGAAGCAATCTTGTGGTGGAGCACAGGATTGGTTGAATTTGAAGCTTTCCATCAACAACCCAGAAAATCAAAGGTATTACAAATCTAATATTAAGTCCAAGAGCAGAATTTTGGTGAGGACACATAATCTCATGGTAAGACTATCTTAGATTCACATCTTAGTCAAGAATTGTGTAAAATAAAACAAATTTCAGCATATATTAATGCAGATCCTCTAGCTTTCCATGGAGCCTGAACCATCAGCATCAACAGAGGTGTTACTGTCACACCTCATAACTTACCTGCTACCAAGTCTGGTACTTTGGTAGACAACAGTCCCAAGACACTGCAGCAGACAGCACTATACTCACATGCCTCAAATTTGTCTTTCTTTTTTTCAGCAAGATTTATTTACCTCCTCTTTTCAGCCAAAGACTAGTTCATTACACTGCTCACATTATGGTACATACTAGGTTTTGCTATTATAAGTAACTAGCATGGTGTCAATTAACCTTTTCTTGTGTTCTGTCTTTCCCTTGTTCATCTTCTTGCAATTTCCAGAACTGATCTAGAAAGACAGAGGAAAGTAAATATGTACCAGGAACCAAAACATTTTTAAGCACACCTGTCTACCAAAGCAATAAAGTATAATAAATGCTTTAAAATGAAATGAATGTTAGTCTGGCTGCTGGAGACACCGTAGAAGACAAACCACACCTCTCAATAACAGAAATGCTAGGGAGAAACTCATATCCTGTGCACTCATGCCCTATTATTTACTGTTTCTACTAAAGCCATTCAGAAAAATCCCTTCAGAAACAATGCTGTATGAACTCACATGAAAATCACTGCCCTCAAAGCTCAGGCTCCAAAGAGAATAATATTAGCTCCTCAGTTCCAAGCTAACTACCTAATGAAGGCCAGGATTTCAAACCCTTGACTTCCATGATATGTACAGTCAAAGATCTAGATATGCTGAGCTAAGACTTTTTTTCATCTATCCTCCTCACCAACCCTTCTCTTTCCTCCTCTGCCCACCATCAGCCTGGCTTCTTTATTAAGTGCATGATAGAGAACTGAGCTTCAGAAAAATCTGTCATTGTCTGGACATGCTGGGTCCTATTGACAAGCTAAATCTAAGAAATGGAAAGTGTGGTACAGCAAAAGAGAGTGTTAGGGGAAAGACAGAGAAAACCCAACTCCGATATGAATGGCAGCTTATTAGACCTAAAGGAAAGAGGAGGAGTATGTTTACAAATTTATGTGCTTATGTAAATCAGCCAGCCAGTATTAAAACAAAGTAACCCAAAAATTTGTCAGTTATACTGATGTCTGTGCAACTCTTTCATCTACCTATTGAAGCTGAATTCTTGCCTCTTCCCCACCTTCCCATTTCTCTGCCTTGCATTACTCCACTCTGACCCCTCCTATGTTTGTGATTCAGACTTACAACACTGTACTTTTGAATACCCCAAAAGGATGCTTACACTAGTTCATGGTGAAAACCTGGTCATTACTGTGTGTAACCATCCCAAAATTATAATGGATATGTACACTTTCAATGTTCTCACTTGTAAATAGCCAGAAGAGCTTGGAATTTTAAAGTGCAACTTCAAGCAACAGATGAAAACACATAATACCCTAACACACAGAGGATAAAATTAGATAATATCTCCCATCATGAGCTAAACCAAGGTGCTAAAGTCATTGGATTCTGCACTTCACCTCTACAGAAAGCTATTTTCAGGCATTTAGAGGATA
Organism: Nicator chloris; assembly: GCA_013400495.1. Classification (NCBI taxonomy): domain Eukaryota; kingdom Metazoa; phylum Chordata; class Aves; order Passeriformes; family Pycnonotidae; genus Nicator; species Nicator chloris. The sequence continues at coordinate 19,447 of WAAE01023347.1, forward strand.
AAGGAGCAACAATATCTAAGTAAGTAGTGCCATTAGTTTACGCTGCATTTGCCTTTCAGCACTACAAAATAGCTCATATGATTTTCATTTCTTTCTTTAGTAATCATTAAAATATACCAAATAAAATGGATTATTTAAAGCCATTTAGGAATAAAAAAACCTGTTCCTGTGTTTTTGTTAGAAGTACTAGTGGTCATACAAGAAATCTTAGGTAATATTAATTGCTTCTTGACAACTCACCTTCTTGATGAACTGAAGATCTGTTACTTGTTTGAAGCATAGTAGTTGCTCATTTAGCCATAAGTTTCCTATAGTAACATCAATCATATTGGCAGTTGGAATAGAAAACATAAATTTTTGGGGTGGCATTGCAGATGACATTGAGTAAATTAAGCTCATTTAATTTGACATTTCATGTTAAATCTCTTTTCTTTTTATAAAGTCCACTGTTGCAGGGAACTGATTTTCCCCAGAATGGAGGTCAGTAAGAGTTCTGCAGACCAAATAATGACTGCTAGAGCACTCGTTCCAGACTGAATTGAACTGATTTTACCTTTATGCTTGAAATCATTCTCATGGATACTAGCAAAACATTGACACTTCCTCTCTATTGAAGAGAAGTGGTGCACTGAATGATTCGAGCCATGAGGGCAGTGAAATACTTTCCCTAGAAATGCAGAAGCATAGAAAAGAAAATTATAATAGCAAGACTGCTGAATGGCTACAGAGTTGACCTGCAAAGATTCTGAAAAAATCTTACCTTTTGAAGAACTTCTGTGAGCAGAAAAAGTGGGTCATTTGGAGCAAAACTGAGTTCAATTTATATACACTGTAGTTTAACTGAGGAAGTATTGTTTAAACATAGCTCCTTGTTTTCAGGCCTTGCTGGGCCGCAGAGCAGAAACAGGATATAGTTCTTAATGAGATGTGAAACAGATGGTCTCTTCCCTCAATAGTACTGAATTTCCATCACCCTTCCTTACAGACAATCTCCAAGTGCTTAAAAAGACCTTAAAAATGCGTTAATACGGACACCACCTTTGCAGGGTGAGGTTCTCTGTCCCGCTGGCTGGGGAGCTGTGATGACAGACATGATGATTCCCTGGCAGTCACTCAGCACCATCCCTGTAGCAGGGTTTGCAAGGGAACCCAGCTCTCCCAGCTTTGCAACACTGCACGCTTGGGCTTTGCACACCACAGATCACCCCCCCTCTTTCTGCCAATCCTCCTGCTAAAACACTGAGCTGTATATTCAAAATCTGGAAGTCTTTGTTCCTTACAAGCATGATTGAACTAATTATGCTCTATTGTCATGGTCTGAAACAATGTACAGACGCAGCAGACAACATTTCTGGTTTTAAGTATGGTAAATGTCAGTGTTTATGTTTTTGTTAGCTGTCCTAATTATTGTGTGTCCTCTAAAACTCTCTGTTGTAATTACCACTCACCATACTGACACCTACTGCTAAGGAGAGAGCTGATCAGCTGCAGGATTTCTTTATTCCTGGACCCAGCCAACAAACTGCATGTGACACCAACAGATGTTTCTGGTTTTAAAACAGTGGGAACTTCATGAACTGTTTTCCCCAACCTCCCAGGAGTAAATGCCACCATAGTTGAAAAGTTGGAAACATTTGTCAGGCGCTGAACAAAGCTGTGAACGAATGCTACAGTAATTTACTACTTCTATAGTCCATTTTTCTAAAAAAAGAGAGGACAAGACTACAGAAAGACCATTAGCAAAAGCAGAACTGTGGGGGCTTTGTGCTATCCACATCTGTATTACAGCACATGGAGAAACAGCTAAGGAGAATATCACTCTAGAGAGTGTTTGTAACTTGGTGTCTTTTGTAAGGGAATGCCCATTAACTCACAGGGCTGTTCTGAATTGTGTTTGCAGCATAAAGGGAATAGCTTGGCTCAGATTCCATAGCTGTAACTGTACAGAGAGAAGGGAGAAAAAAAAAAATCAATAAGTTCAGTGTAAGCAAGTCAGAGCAACCTTTAAAATAATAAGACAAATCAATTTATTTCACAAATGTCTTTATTTCCAAATGCCATTGTTTGGTACTTTCTGCTGTCATTGCCCATGACATTTGAGAAAACTTGGCTCCTAGTCATTTAGGTGCAGCAGAAATTATCATGTAACAGCCATGTGAAAAGATTATACATTCACCTCAGTGCAGATCTGCTGTAACAACCTTGTCCTATGGGGTAAAGAGTGTTTAGGAGGCGGGGGAAGGCAAGAAAGACAAGTTTTAAATATGGACAGAAAAGCCCTACTTTATTGCTATATACAATGAAAAGTAATTATAGAGAAAAATGAAAGCTGCTTCTTGCTGTTAGCAGGAAGAATAAGGGAATTCTGTTCCTTTTTAAAGCTTGGAGTCCATTTTGATATAATTGGTTCCAGAATTATTTATGACATTAATTGCTGCATTATCGACTGCCTGTCAGCTCTTCTGGCAGTTAGTCCATCTTTCTTACCACAGAAAGCCAGCTCAGCCCAAACTAGACTGACAAGCTAATTATACCCATCTTCCCCTTCAATGACAAATGCTGCTCATCGGAAACCTTTCTAGAAATAAGCTTTCATTCTTTCCCCTTTTTCCTGAGCCAGACACAACCAATATCTCAAGGTACAGATCACAGCTGAAACTCTGCTCACAGGGCTATTAGCTCTGAACATCTCACTTGAGCCAAAAAACCTAAGCATCTTATGTTATCAAACTGTATGTCATTCCCTGATGCTAGTTTTCAGTGGATGTGCACTGGGCCATAGCTGTCACTCAAAGCCGTGGCAGATGGAGCAAACCTGACTGCATTAGCTGGGCCCTTCTTAGCAGCTGAGGCAGGACTCTGACAGCCATTCCAAGGCTCAGAAGAAAGACTTTGTATTTCCCCCATGTAAACTTCCAGAATCAATAATTTGCAGCTTTTATTTCCCTTTATTCCACAAATGAAGGGTGACATTGCCCAGAAAAAAAATACTCCTTTGGAACAAGGAAATAAGGAGTACTGCTGTGAGGGGAAAGACATTGTGGAAATGAGGGGAAATGCCAGAGGAAAAGAAAGGACCTGGTTCAACACAACATTCTGACCTCTATCAGAGCGCAGGATGAAGTTAAAGCATCCTGGTGCCCTGGATGCTCACCTGCTCAGGGACCTGGTGCCATTCTGGCATAATGTGAGCTGGTGTAAACTCTTCTGCACCACATAACCCAAAGTCAGTTCCTCTTTTCCATTTTTCAATATTTTATATATATATATAAACACATATTGCATTTTTTTCAATATTTTCTTTTCAACCATAAGGGATTTAAGCATCTCTGGGTTAGTTTGTTCGGGTTTTTTTCCAAGATTAGACCCTAGAACACCCACACTGTGACAATTTCTACCAGATTTTGGTCTTATTTACATAGAGGCCAGAGTAGTAAAAATTAGGATGATCACAATACCAGCCTTGGCATGTATTCCTCACTCTCTATTGATTTTGCCCTCCAGTTCAGCTCCTTGTTGAAAAATTCAAAATGGATGTGCTGGCTGGTAAGAGGGCAAGGAGTCAACATCTCTTCTGAATAGAAACAACCATATATACACCAGATATATACACTATGTAGAGATGATACAGGGTGGACTCAGTCTAGCTTCTTCAGAACAAGGTTCAGCATTACAACTCCCACTAGCAGCCCCCCCCCCCCCAGGTGGTCTCCAAATAAAACCCAAATACTGAATTATACCTCTGCCCAGATGAAACTCTAAGATAGCTAATCTTACCACTACCTAAACCCACTATCCAATGCACTCAATCTGACAGCTATCAGCAGCACTAAATTTACTGAAACGGTACTATGAATTTCAACTAAATAAAACTGAGGTCTATATTTCAGCAGACCTAGACCTAGTCAGAAATGGCCAAGGACATTGCAATTGCTGTGTTAGCCTCTCATTTCATGCAACAGCACAGTAAGACGTAAGCATGGACCTGGAAAAATGGTAAGAATGCCAATTAAAATGACCACAGGGCTGCCTTGATTTACATTCTGTCCTTTTATGGCCTTATTTCAGAAAACACCTGCAGTCTGTTTCTTGGACTGAACAGGCTCCTGGTAGGGCTTTTCCTTTGTGAACACCAAATAGGCGAGCAAAGTGGGGGTTGTACTTAAGAGTCTTGTGCCTTTTTCACTTTTTCTAGGTAAATTCCATGGGAAAAGCAGCAGATAAATTGAGTCTGAAGCTTTACAAATTGGTTACTTAAACCACTCCACACCTATAAATTGTGTGGTGCTGTAGGTCATCTTTTTTTTAGACACTTTCATGACAACAAAACCTAAAGGAGAGAACTGAGACCTGATAAACAGATTAACTATATACTAAAATGCTATGGAGCAAGTAAGAAGAAAGGAAGGTATGTAAACCATCTGCTCAATAGATGATGCAGTAATATTTGAGTCAGTGCTTTGTGGTTTCCTGTAACACGTTACACACTTTTGAACAGAAAGCTACTGCATTCATGGGATTCCCAAAATTCCAAATAGATATGAAATGTGCCCCTGGTATTTTGAGAAAACAAGAGCCAGGGAACTATAGGCTAGTCAGTCTTGCTTGGCAAGATCAGGGACCAGATCCTTGTGGAAACTGAGGCACATAGGAAATAGGGATGGGATTGGTGAGCCATAGAGTCTCACCAAGGACAAATTGAGCCTGACAATGTTGATGGTCTTCTGCAGTGGGGCTGCAGATTGGTGTATAAGGGAAGAGCAAAAGACATCACCTACCTGGATTTGTGCACATTTGACACTATCCTGCACAACATCCATGGCTGGAGAGACACGGATTGGATAAATGGAACACTTGGTGGATAAGGAATTGGTTGGATAGTCACAATCAAAAAGTTGTGGTCAGCTTGCTGAAGTGGAGACCAATGATGTGTGGCATTCCTCAGGGGTATCGGGATTGGTGCTGTTTAATAACTTTGTCGGTGACATGGACAGTGGAATTGAGCACACTTGGTCCCTTTTAACCCGAATCATTTTATGATTCTATGATTCTCGTACAATTTTCAGAATCAGATCTATTGTGACAATGGTGTCTCTGGTAAAGTTTTGATATGTAAACATGGCAATTGCACTTTCATTCAGAAATGTGCAATATATTCTATTTTTGTATACTTTGTAAGGTAATTTTAGTTCTACGTTGTGATCATATAAAACACAAAACAACCTAAATCAAACAACTACTCATTTGCTGGAAGTAAAGTCTGGGAGATATAAATTGTTTATAAATGCAGCAAAATTCCTTTTTTCCTTTGCGCTTGGCATTCTGAGAGCATGTAAACCACCAGGAAGGGATTATTAATATAACATATTAAAAAAATCTGTTGGTTTTCATATTGCTGACTAACCCTAGACTTTTTTCCCTCTACAATCTATCATTTTTTTCCGATCATCTTACTGATCATTATTCAGAGTGGCTGATAGAAAACTGTCATCTTCTTTATGCTCCCATGTTGCAGTGGTCTTTATAACGCTTATTCACATTGAGCACTGAACTTGTTTGCAGAACACTAAATACTCCAAAAGAGAAAAATATGTTTTCCTGTAAAACCATCAGTAAATATATAAAGTAATACTCAGCATGTCAGCATTTCTGCCCAATAACATAATGAGGTGATAAGTTACTTCTAGAGCCCTAAGAATAATAGCCTACTGGATTTTAATTTGTTGAGGTTAAATGAATAGCCTTATGCCTTAAAAGGGTACCTTGCAGCACCAAAAGCAGTGCATGCTTTAAGGACTCCTTGACAGCTGAAATAAAGTTCCTAGGGCTTGTATACTGCTGACCTTGATAGCTTTTTAGTTTAAAACGTTTTAAAGGTACATGTACGACAACACTGGCAAGGGAGAAAAAAAAGAAAACAAATGCCAGGAGATCTAACAGAAGCAAGATGCATTTGGTTTTGACTTCTAATTAATCAAGATAACATCTCTTTCAGCCATTAGACAGTAAAATCAATAACCTGGGCAGTCTGACTGCCAGTTAGACTTATACACCAACACCTATTATTGGCAAAACTGTGATGTATTTAACTATTTCATCCTTTATTATATTAAAAAAGGTAACCAGCCTCTGTGAGAGAGTACAGGAAAAAGCCCATCACCTCAGTAATTTGCTACCCAACCACTGGCAAATTTTCCACTAGGCCCCCTCTAGATGCTCTTCACTGAAACCTTTCTCTAACTGCTCCTTTCCCTTACCAGAGTGACTGACTGTTACAGAAATAAATAATAATAATAATAAAGCACCCAAAACCTCAGCTGCATCCCTACTAGATCTTGAGGGAAACTGCAAATTTAATTTTTGGGAATCAGTGATATTCAGCAGAAAATACTACAACTGATGCTGTTATAATATTGCTGCAGGAAAAAAAATGGCACCTGACTAGAAAAAGAGGCAGATCTCAGAAATCATGACAGTGGTTTCACTTCAGAGACACCTTAAATTAATTCTTTTGCATAAACAGACTATGGTGAGGTCCTGCAACCTCTTTCCCTGGTAACTAATCCCGGTAACTAATCCCTGTGACATTCCTAGAAAAGTGCCAAATCCTGAAGTATTTTTTCATTAATTAGCTCATTTCCCAAAAAATCTCATGGAATTTAGATTCTTTAAAAAAAAAAAGCTGACAAAGAAAGCTTAATTCCCAAAAGAAGAAAAGATCCAGACCATTTTATCTGATTTTAGGAAGTCTTTCAAGCTCTGGCCCATCTTAACATACGAGCTGTAAATACGAAAGGTTTTTTCTAAGGCTGACATTTTGAAGGTCACAAGAACTTTGTAACTCTATTTCTTTTCACTAGTCAGACAACCAGAGGTGGTTCCAAGTTCTCAACAACTGACTAAAATTAGTAACTCTGCTCAGGACCTGCAGTTAAGGCTGCTCCAATAACCTACAGAATCTGTTCAACATTGTTGGGACTTACTGCTGCACAGACCAAGATTGTTTTCCTTCCTCTTCCCTAGCAAAGACTATTTTCCAACTGAATCTCTGTTGAACTGCATTCACCACCAGAAGCCTTGACCCTGCAGATTAAATACATAAAGTCAATTAAAAAAAATTATTAGAAAACGCAAGTCTAGGAAATGGCGGACATTATGGACTAGCCCAAAAAAACCTATAAAGGTTTGCTTGTTTTCATTCCTTCCCACATGTTGAAGTAAAAGCTCCTAGAAAAGATGAGGCCTTTATAATCAGCATAGGATAAGCAGAGTGCAACACAGCTAAAGACATGAAATCAAATTATTTAGCGGATGCATATTTAACAAGGACAATACAAATGGACCAGTAATTATGATATTAGAGTGTTTTCATGCTATCTTTGTATTTTTCTACTCTTTGTGGTGATCATATGTACAGTTAATTACACTTAATAATGATAATTATGGCTTTATTTTACAATGCAGGAAATTAGCTCAATCCGGCATTTCATAATGCATAGGATGCTATGGAATTTATAATAGCAGAAGGGAAATATTTAAAACCAACATTGCACTCTAGGGGTCTTTTGACTTATCTTCCTTTGCTGTGCCACTAATCTATTGTACAGTGTGGGGTAACTCCCATTAAGGCAAATGGGAAATCTCTACCTTACATAAATCCTCTGAAACTATCTGGCAGAAAACTGAGTTTCATTTGCAGAGAGAAATGATGAACTTCTATTGCTGACAAGTATGCAAACATGTTCTGCAATGACACAAAAACGACGGATGGAATCCCCTAAAAACAATAATTTGAATGAAGAGTCTCTCTTCTGCACTTGACTCTAGTTTCTTTGAGATGATAGCTCATGTATGAGAGAGGACAAGAATAACTATGTCTTGTCTCCAACAGGAAGATGATGCACAGTGAAGAAAGAAACTCAGGAATGGTCTTTTTGCCACAAACGTAACTTTACCCTGTGGAAAACGCTTACTTCCAAAGATCATTAAACCCATACATGATTTATGAAGATTGCTAACTAAAGCTATTTATATATTATAAAAACAGTTTTAATTTTTTTTTCTATCCCCTAGGTCCTTTAATACTCTTCATTGCTGTCATTACTGTAAAAGAATAAGGCATTGCCCATGCCTTTTTCCCTCTATACCTTTCCTCTTACTAATTTTCTGATCCTTCTTTACAATTTATTTCACTGTTTGCGAAAGAACATAATACATGCAAAAGCTTTTGTTGCAGGAGGTAGATGTACAGCCACATCTTGACAGAAGGACTTTATAGTGTCCCCAAAAAGAGCAAAGAATCTACCATCTCAGCTTACACACTCTTCCATTCCAAGTCTTTTGTGCATCAATCTTCACAACACAGAAAGGGTCCACAGCCTCAGCAAAACAATTTCAGGTGTCATGCTCTGCCAGCAATAGAAGCACGTTATGCCACTGTAAATGGGAACAATGGGATGTGGTTTGGTTTGCCTCTCAAGATGCAACTTGAGCTGTCAGAGAACAGTATTGATTTACATTTCCACTGTTAGTTAGACAAGGCTTATTTCCTCTGTGAGATACCATTAAGAATGATATGGATTTTTCTCTGCTATCCCTACAGGTCTCAACTGCAGATCTTTCAGGAGAAGAATTTTACGAGTGAGTCCATGTACCATGGAAGCTCCAGCTTACCTGTTGCATGCAGAAAGGGCAAACCTTCCAGCCTTCACTGGCAGCACTGTGGGGAACCCTCAGCCCAACACAGGGAGTCTCTGTGGGCAAAGCCAGCACCACCTTCTGTGCCTCTCAGCAGCACCACTTCCTGCTGCAAATTTCTCACTCTGAGCTTCACCATCCTCCAGTGCAGGCACACAGGAAGGGGTTCAGTGGGTGAACACCTCATGAACATAGCCAAGGCATAGAAATCATGTGAAATGCAGATGTTCCATTGTGAGCATCTTTTTCTTCCAGGGCCAACCAAGCCAACCACATTTAAACATCAATATTTTCAAAAGGAGAACCTTGGCACAGTCAGAATTCATGTATCAGCACACTAACTTGATTTCTTACAAACCTGTGTTTTAGAGTAGAGGAAAAAAGATAGGGGTCTTTTGGGATTCTTTTTTTTCTTGTATTTCTGACCTAATTAGAACTACACCAATATATAGGGTTTTTTTACAGTGTTTTCAAGCTTTTGACTCTACAGTTGCATATAAAGATAAAAAGTAAAAACACTGTTTAAAAATATTTTTCAACTTCAGACAAGAAAACAATATAACATTCCTTCCCAACAATGTGATGGCTAAATGGGTGGTAACAAATATCTTTTTCAACACTCTAATAAAACTGGACAAAAACTGTGCATATTAAACACATTCCTCCATTGAATCTTCTCTTCCACTACCACAATGTTATGGATGTTCTGAGTCTTTCTTAACATACAGAAAGAAGAACTGTTAAAACCCTGTTTGATTTATCACCATGCCTAGGTAGCCAAAAGATTTAAGTAGAAACCAATCCAATAGCCTGTAGGTAGCACTGACTTTTTAATACAAAAGATTTTTATTTTTTTTCAACTTCAACTTGCCAGGGGATTCACATTATCAGAGGCTGATTGTATTTGGAAAATGCTTAAATTGAATCTTCTCTATTCACCTCCCAGGCTGCTAAATGAAAAAGTATCCCCTATGTTAAACTGGAAGTTAGATGAGGAGCAGACACTCATCCACTGCAATCAATGACAAGCTAATGGGGCTGCTGACTATAAATTCTCTGGAAACCTAGATGTGAAGCTCTTGATTCAAGTGATCTGTGCTGCAGACCCTGAGCCACTGCAGACAATCAATTTTATGTACACAAACTTTTTTTGGCCAGCATTAAAAGACACACTATTTGAAAGAGTTTGCCAACATGGTAACTCCAAAAGAATGCTATTTTATGCTGCCTGCACCTCAACTTTACAAGGGTGTAAAATATCCAGAGGTGGTACGATCAATAAATTATTGGCTCCTTGGTACAATAATCACCAACAATGGCTTGATCCTAAGCTAGTGTAAATTAATAACATGGGTCATGCATGACAAGTTGCTTCATCGGTGGCTGAAGCCTTTTTGCCTTCATATGTTTTGATTATGAAGGAATATCTTTGGCCAGTCACTGCTATTTCTGAATAAACAGTTCATGTATTTGGGTCACCCTTAGAGAAAGCTTGAAAGACTTCTCCTTCTGACTTGGGGGGAAATTGCAGAAAAAAGGGTGCTGACCTCCTATCTGTCTACTTGGTGGCTGGTAAATGTTAGCACAGCTTGATAATATCAATTAGACTGGGAAGCTTTATTTTAAGTTTTTTGAACTATTACTACTGCCTGTGTCCATTTGTCTTTTTTATTCTCGAGATGTGCTATGACAAGGATTAAATGCGACACACACCAAACTTTGAATGTCCTGCAGCCAGTTCCAATGGCTTGGATGCTGTCATTTCGAGCTACATCAGGAACAGTGGCTCAATGGCTGCATCTGTGACACATGTCAGAAACTTTTAAATGTCTGCTCTTTTTTTCATCAGGATGCTTCTGTATCTTATCTAGGGAAGAGATGACATTTTGTGTTTGGGTGGAACTTGTTGTGGTTCCCTCTTCCTGCCTCCTCTAACTGTCAGCCTGAGTTTCCCCTAAACATATCAAAATACAGACAAATAAACCTTGTCATTTAGAAATATATTCAGTAGTAACCATGCTTGAAAACAATGTTTTAGGAGGAACTTGGGCACATTTTCTCATAGAATGATGAGCTACACAAAACACAGCGCTAGGCTATTTCTGACCTTTGTTATGTGCCGCCTTAGAAGATTGATGTGCACAACTCAGATACACACGAATTCCTTAACATTTCTGTTCTTTTTCCATTAAAGTGGAATAATTTGGCATATAAAATACACAGTGTACTGGGGTGTTTTTTGAAAAGCTTGGAAGAATTAACATTTTGATAAGAATACATAGTTCAAGGGTAGAAAATGGATCTGCTAATGGACACCAAGGAGTCTCAGGGCAGGACTCCAGGAGCTGAAAATGCAGCTCCGAAGAAGAGAGCAGTCTTGTGCCATTATCATTCATTTAAAAGAAATAAATGTCATTCTTAAGATCCGACTGGGATTTCTTTGTCTTTCAAAATCAAACCGAAAAAATCTTAAAACTCTGGACTTTTGATTATGACATTTGCCCTTTGGGTTTAATTGATATAACAAACACTAATTTTTCCTCCTTTTCCCTGAGCAGCTTGAGTTCTTCAGATTCTCCTGCAGTTATTGGTGACTGTGTATGGGCAGCCAGACACGTTTCACACAGTTAGACACCTTGCAATTTTACTCTGGGGCTCTCTTTGCCTGTTTCAACTGGCCATGTTTCAGCTGGATTTGACTACTAGTTGGACTTAAAAATTTTATTTTCTTAAAATAATTATTTGGGCTTTTTGTTCAACTTATTTCTAAAAACGAAAGAAGTGCAATTATGGCTCATGAGCTTGCACATATGTGCAAACATGCAGTGTAATCTCATTTTTTGAACATATATCATGTATTCCATACTAGGTCCAGAGGGGTCCTAGAAGGGTTAACTCCTTTTCAGGAGAAGTATTCTGCCTGCTTACACCTGCTTGTGGAGAAAGCTGGGATCAGACGGGAGATGCTCATTTAGCAGAGGATAACTTGAGACACTGCAGAGGGCACTGCCAAAACTCCAAGTAAAATGCAGCAACTCTCCCTCTGGATGGATGCATATTCCAGTCCTCAGTGCTGTGCCCAGCCTTTGCTGGGTACTTAACACACTGTGCATTCAATCCCGACATTTGTGGCCTCCAGTTTTTTGGTTTTGGTTTTCCTCTGAGGCACTGTTTCCCCACTCTTTTCATTGCTAGATAACAGAACATAGTTCCAAATATAAAAACTCATTAACTTCAATTAAATGCCAGCATTCACTTTAAAAGTGAATGCTTCTGCAATCACCTTTTTCTTGGCTGCACTGAAGGCTAAAGTAAAAAGTAAATACCAAACAAATCATAGAAATACATAAGCAGAAGTATCCCTGCACAGTCAAGAATTCACTTTAGCATTCCGTATAATTAGGACATCAGTGACTGAGTAGCAGAAAGAAAGATGGAAAGGGGTAGGATATATTTCATATTACCAATTATATAGGCATGGCTACTTAAGTACAAACCAGAATCCCAAATCCTCCGTGATCCTACTTTTCCTCTCTGGGGGGATGAGGAGAGGTGGCCTACAAGCTGGTGACGAGACTTAGCATAAAAGGAAGCATTCAGCAATCCAGCCAAGACGCACTACAATTTATGCAAACATGATACAGCCATTATTAAACAAGAAAAGAGTCACAGCCTTCTTTTGAAGACAGATAAGCAGCAATGCCACAAAAAAATAACTTTCAGAAAATATGTCATACTGTGGCCTCGAATTCGAACTGCTCCAAAAAAAGGCAACTGTTATCATTGCTATTTATGCCAGAAAGCCCTCAAGGATAAATTTTAACAATGGCATTAACACTGACATTTAGGAGTTAGTTTTACTAAAAATAGAAAAAGGAAAAAGATTTTAAATAAGGTATTTTGTACAAAATAAAAACAGAATAAGCAAAATTCTTTTGGTATATTATTTCAATAGAGCTGGGAACATTTTAGTTAATTAAATCTCAGCATCCTCTCAGGTAATATTATATTAGCTATATTATAACAGTAGGAAAACTAGGACATATATTTTTACTTTAGTAAGTTTTAAAAGTAAACTACTAGAATTGGCACAAAATGAAATCACCTATATGGTCTCATAGTCCTGAAACTCACTTTCCTATTTTCTGTAAAACATTCATTAGCACAAACTCACTTTCCTATTTTCTGTAAAACATTCATTAGCACAGTCTGCAGGTCCAGTGGTTGTTCAGATTTCAAAAACTTCATTGAATCTAGCCCTTGAGTTAGGCAAAATGTGAACTTACTAAACCTTAAAACTTAACTGGAAAATGTTATGGCCTAAATTTATGGCCTAATCCTTCATTTTGATTTGAAAAAAACACAAACCAAACCAACCAGACCTCACTAAAAGCTTAAGTACAATTACTATTGGAATAGATTTAAAAATTGTAAAATAATATTAATTTTTCTTTTGATACATGAAAGAATGTTTTCGCTGCGTAAAGTTCCAGAAATTTGTCATTCAGCACCTGCTTCAAAACTAATGAATCTGGGCTTCTTTCTTAGTATGAGTGATAAACACTCAATCTTTATATCACATCTTTTGATTCCTTATGTCAAATGCCCTGCTTTAATGTCTACTTTGATGACCCATAAGAAAATGCCAACTGTTCTAGCATGAACCTGAGTCTTATGCTTGCTTCTATATTACCACTAAGTACTTCAGGGTGCAAAAGTGAATGTGCAAATGGAGTAAGACATTCAACAGCACAGAATCCTATTCCTGGCTTTGTTAGCTTAAGGCAGACCTCTATTTTTTCCTTTTAAACTGAGTGTGCATTACTATATTTTGTGATATTTGCTCTTACTGCCACTGATGTTGAAAGCTTTGCCACTGACATGAATTGAAAGAGGATAAGACTCAGAATGTGCTTATGATATAAACTTGTGATTAACATTAACAGCTGGTAGGGTTTTTTTTTTTACACTAAGCCTCATAAATACAGCTGAAAAAGCATTTATCTGAAAGTGGAAAATGAGGGCTTAGCTAGAGCTGTGCAATCTTTTTGTAATGAAACCCAGAACTAGCCTGATTTGGGAGAGCTGCTAGAGGTCTGACATTCAGGCCAGTTTTCCTAAACCCTCTGTGAACACAGTGGATTTACAGTTTCAGATGAAAACCACATACAGCTCAGCAGAGATTTTGGCTGAATGATGCTTTCGGCTTTTGCTCAAACTTGAAACTTATTGGGTGTGAACACACAAAACCCTGAACTTATAAAAAGAAAAAAAAACAACCAAAACCTGGCATGATTACCACGTGGCCACAAACCATGCAAGACTCACANAAGCATTCAGCAATCCAGCCAAGACGCACTACAATTTATGCAAACATGATACAGCCATTATTAAACAAGAAAAGAGTCACAGCCTTCTTTTGAAGACAGATAAGCAGCAATGCCACAAAAAAATAACTTTCAGAAAATATGTCATACTGTGGCCTCAAATTCGAACTGCTCCAAAAAAAGACAACTGTTATCATTGCTATTTATGCCAGAAAGCCCTCAAGGATAAATTTTAACAATGGCATTAACACTGACATTTAGGAGTTAGTTTTACTAAAAATAGAAAAAGGAAAAAGATTTTAAATAAGGTATTTTGTACAAAATAAAAACAGAATAAGCAAAATTCTTTTGGTATATTATTTCAATAGAGCTGGGAACATTTTAGTTAATTAAATCTCAGCATCCTCTCAGGTAATATTATATTAGCTATATTATAACAGTAGGAAAACTAGGACATATATTTTTACTTTAGTAAGTTTTAAAAGTAAACTACTAGAATTGGCACAAAATGAAATCACCTATATGGTCTCATAGTCCTGAAACTCACTTTCCTATTTTCTGTAAAACATTCATTAGCACAAACTCACTTTCCTATTTTCTGTAAAACATTCATTAGCACAGTCTGCAGGTCCAGTGGTTGTTCAGATTTCAAAAACTTCATTGAATCTAGCCCTTGAGTTAGGCAAAATGTGAACTTACTAAACCTTAAAACTTAACTGGAAAATGTTATGGCCTAAATTTACGGCCTAATCCTTCATTTTGATTTGGAAAAAACACAAACCAAACCAACCAGACCTCACTAAAAGCTTAAGTACAATTACTATTGGAATAGATTAAAAAATTGTAAAATAATATTAATTTTTCTTTTGATACATGAAAGAATGTTTTCGCTGCGTAAAGTTCCAGAAATTTGTCATTCAGCACCTGCTTCAAAACTAATGAATCTGGGCTTCTTTCTTAGTATGAGTGATAAACACTCAATCTTTATATCACATCTTTTGATTCCTTATGTCAAATGCCCTGCTTTAATGTCTACTTTGATGACCCATAAGAAAATGCCAACTGTTCTAGCATGAACCTGAGTCTTATGCTTGCTTCTATATTACCACTAAGTACTTCAGGGTGCAAAAGTGAATGTGCAAATGGAGTAAGACATTCAACAGCACAGAATCCTATTCCTGGCTTTGTTAGCTTAAGGCAGACCTCTATTTTTTCCTTTTAAACTGAGTGTGCATTACTATATTTTGTGATATTTGCTCTTACTGCCACTGATGTTGAAAGCTTTGCCACTGACATGAATTGAAAGAGGATAAGACTCAGAATGTGCTTATGATATAAACTTGTGATTAACATTAACAGCTGGTAGGGTTTTTTTTTTTACACTAAGCCTCATAAATACAGCTGAAAAAGCATTTATCTGAAAGTGGAAAATGAGGGCTTAGCTAGAGCTGTGCAATCTTTTTGTAATGAAACCCAGAACTAGCCTGATTTGGGAGAGCTGCTAGAGGTCTGACATTCAGGCCAGTTTTCCTAAACCCTCTGTGAACACAGTGGATTTACAGTTTCAGATGAAAACCACATACAGCTCAGCAGAGATTTTGGCTGAATGATGCTTTCGGCTTTTGCTCAAACTTGAAACTTATTGGGTGTGAACACACAAAACCCTGAACTTATAAAAAGAAAAAAAAACAACCAAAACCTGGCATGATTACCACGTGGCCACAAACCATGCAAGACTCACAGAAATGCAGGCACGGCGAGCAGTAGTTTGGGGGAAGATATTTTGGATATTACAGATGCAGAGATCTCAAAGCTCCACCACCATCTGAAGTACTGGACAGAGGGGTGTGATCAGTGGAGCTCCAGTTAACCATATCAGGCACCACATGACAACTGCAGTTTATCCAGATCATTTCCCAGAGCACTGACATTAGCACTGCCTTTTATAATATGTGCATTGTATCGTAGGTGGTGATTTGGTGGTTTGGGAAGTAGCCAAGGAAAGAGACTCAAAGTATAGTGAACTTCCTTCCAAAATTGATGTTGAAATTTGGCTACCTGAAACACATTACAAGTCATGGCTAAATCAGTGGGGTATTAAAAAGGAAATGACTCTTGAGCAGAGAAGTTTTGCTTTTCCCCTCTCTTGCATTGTAATTCTCTGTCCAGCCCTTAAGTGACTACTAAGCTAAAGGAAATTAAAGAAAAGATGAATAGAAAAAAATCTCGAGCTGGGTCAAATTCATCCCCAGTGTAACTTAGCTCAAGTAGAGTTAAATCAATGGAGTTCCACCAGGGATGAATTTGGCTTATTGTCAAAAGGAAATGAAGCAACTCTGCCCTCATTTACAGCTATCAACTTAAACAGAAATTTCATTATAAGGGAATTTCTGAAAACAATTCTTAGGTAAAAGAAAATTGCTAAGGTTGAACAGCATGTGTGTTTGAAAATTCCCTGAAGCCCACAACTGTCTGCTTACTTGGTAGATACACAATGCCAGCTAATTGAGCACTTGCATTGTTCCAAAGGCCTTAAAAAATAAGAGAAGTCTATAAAATGAATAAGTAGATTGTTTCATGAAATCTTTTTTCTTTGTTTTTCCTATAGTAAATCTTAAATAGTCAACTGCAAAACCAGTGCTAAATTAAAATTAGGAGGGCAACTTCAAATAAAAACAAAGTCAGTAATATAATTTTTGGCTACCTTCATATTCTCTATTTTCCTGATTTAGTTGTCAAAGTAAGGTAGAATCTCTTAAGATGCACACTTCTGCCATTTATGATCTCCAGAGTATGATCTGAAGAAATCGTGTGAAGCTTCTCTTTATTTCCAAATAAAATACTGAATTAAATCTTACATTTAATGCTGACATTTCCAAACAGATTCCTTCCTATATATTTTACTATAAAGCTATAATACCATTAAGATATATTTCTGTTTTAAGAGGAATTGTGGATGAGAGTTCAATGATCTGTTATAAAAGCTGTAGATTAAGCTAAAACTAAGTTAAAACCCCCCCAGCCTTAACTTTACAGTTTTGGTTTTGAATTGACAGCAAAAGTTTCAACCAGAATGTAAAATACTTGCAAGAGATTTTGCACTTGTTTTGAAGGATGTTTTGAAACATTTAGAAACTTGCTCTCAGAGCCTAAAAATTGCATGTAATGTGATAATGCAGAATATATTTTATGTTAAAACCTATGAACACAACGAAGCTAGAACTAAACATATTTTCCAAGACGCTGTTTTCCTTAAAATGCTGAGGATTCTGAGATGATGATGATATTTTGTGAATGTGCCATGACCACGACTTAGCTTGTCCTTAAAAATATCTGCTCCTTGAAGGCTTGTGAAAATCCTGATCTGAAACCTTAATCTAATTGTCAGCAACTCTAAGCAAGGGTCAGCTTCAGGTTGACACCACCACCAGAGGCAAGTCCATCAGAGTCACCTAACCTAAAAGGTAACTTTTATAAAGGATCAGCTGCTTTAGAACTGCATACGGAAAACAAATTAATTCAGCCAGTTCTGATGAAGTAGGAGTGCTGACTATATCCTGAATGTTCTCACATAGCAAATGCCAAAGAAAATACTCTTAAGACTTCTTAAGAGTAGGTTATAAATCACTGGAAGAAGCCATTTTTTCTCAGGCCTTGCTCTCACATAATCCAAGGCCTTGGTAAGGTATTTGGATAATATTAGAAGTAAAATGAGCATGAACTCATTTTAGGCAAGACAACTTTCTCTAACCAGCTAATGCTGCAAGAGTGGCATAAGGAAATCAAAGGCTCTATCAGTTGTTCACATTCACAGGCTAACTAAGGCTTCAAATCAGGATCTTGGTCCATCAATCCATTTAGATGTGTTTGTGAACAACAATGTGCACCTGTCCCACAGAGTTGTTAGCATAGGCATGGTCCCATACTAAGATTTTTAAGTCCTTGCTTTCTCACAATCATATTTTGTTTGTTTTTATTCCCATTACTAGGAGTAGAAAAGACTGGGGAAAACAGATTTTAATTAAATAGCAGAAAAACACAAGCCAGTGAGATGTAACAGTTACCATGTGTAACTGAAATAAATAAATAAAATAAAACCACTGAAAAAAGCAAACTGTGCATTTCAGTTGTTATACTATAAGCAGAGAAGCAGAAATTTCACTTTAAAAACAAAAGGGGAGCACTTACCTATTTTGTGCCATCACCTGCTTGCAGTGCAATGAGACGGCAATTGAAGGAGACAAGGACACAGCTAGAGATCCTTAGGAACAGAGGACAACAGCTAGCAGGCCATGCAAGACCCCTGACTTCTTATCACCTGATTTACTGTCAGATTCTGTGGTCTGAACCTGCAAACAGATACTTAGAAATCCACGTCAAACATAAAGAGTCAATTTGGCTATATGGTTGCACCTCTGGAAAGCTGAATTCCATCTCTTCCTTTCACATATGCCAACCATTTATCAAAGCAAAAAGACAGACAGATCTACAGAGTAAAGACAATAAACCTTCCCAAAGTGGGTAAGCAGAGATTCATGTGCCAACTATCACACCACATTAAGAAGAAATATGTGGTAAGACTCAATGTGAGTCAGTATAAAATGGGCTGATTCAGAACTTCACCACCAAGGCTGCATCCAGCAAAGTTCTGCTGGGGGCAAACATTTCCCAACATACTCATACTGCTGGCAGGAATAAAAAAATATTAATACATCCACCGGCAGCAAATGAACCCTCAAATTTACAGAAAGCACAGACAAGTTTGTTTCTTTCTTCTGTCTTAAATGGGAGTAATGGTACACCAGCACACAGCGATTTTTCATCTGTAAAGATGTGAGAATTGAACACTCAGCAATCAAGTAGTGCTCTGCTCAAAGAACAAATGTATTAAAAAGGGCTGCCTATCATCCTTCCAAAACTTAGTAACTCTAATTCTCATGGCTAACACATTGCCTTCAAAGAGACTCACAGTGTGAGTAAGGCAAATACTAGAGTAAATACTGTGAGACTCAGCCCTAAGAAGGAGAAAAAAGCGGCTTCAGTTGTGACATACTTTCAGCAATCCCATAAATCATTTATGCATGCAACAGATTCAATTAGAGACAATGTACTCTAAAGTTTGCTTTGTGTATCCGTAACAGCAGGATTTTCACTGAAGGCCATTTATCTTTGTAACATTGAAGGGAATTTCTCATTTGGATCTTTTCCTTGTTTTTAATGTTAAGGTTAGGGATGAACATTTTCAGTACATAAAGTTACAAATGTAGTAAGCATACCTTCTACAGGCATCTCCTAGTAAAAACACTTGCCTCCTAGTCTTCACTTGTGAAGATATGATGTCTGATAAAAAGCAAAGGTCATCTCAAGACTGAACCTAACACTAAAGTTTGAACAATTTTTTTTAATTTGTAATATTTGAAGATTAGCTACTCAAGCATACCTCAGATCTCTAATGTTTTTAATTGTCAAGAAACATGGTTAGCCAATTTTTTCTTCTTGTTCTTTTCAACACAAAGGACTAAGACTGGAGTGGTCCCTTTGAAATATACATATTTTAAAATACTTTTAACTTTGGAGGGAAATATTTTATTTTTAATAGCCTAGTTAATCTTGAGAGGCAAAAATGTGCCACATATGGAGAAAGGGGAGCAAAGGAAGGAGAGTGGAATCTCTTCCTAGATTACTTTACCGTAACTTTCATCCTAAATTACAGTTCACTTAAGAAATTCAGGCACAGTTCCCACTTAGGAAAGAACCAAGTACAGGTAGCAACCCCAGGTATGAAAGTTCTTCCATCTCTTGAACCAGAATTTCAGCAGAACACATCTGAAAATAAAATGCCCTGCATATTTAAAAAGAAAAAAGATGTTTCCATAAACAGTAATACACATCTATGCATGTTTTAAAATAATACCTAATACATGTTAGTAATATAAAATAATTCACAGATTTATTTTATTTTTTTTTTTATTTTCCAGAATCAGGCACATTTAGTATGAATTCCCTTCAAGCAGATTTTAATTAGGGCTTTACCATATTTAATTCTAAGTATATAATCCCCCAAGTGAAAACAAAATCCAAAGTGGAAGAGAATTTGTTCAAATTTAATTCCAAAAATATTTTTGCCTCCAAAGCTTTGCTAGGAAGAAAACACTCCTGAAAATGATACAAATGGTTTTGACATCAGGAAAAGTAAACAAGCAAAATAAAGATGGAAAAATCATGCGGTCAGTTTGCAAGTGCTGTTTATTGTTTGAGGCAGGGTTAAAGCCTTTTATAAAGACAAGAACATATATGCAAACAGACTGAAAGTGACATTAGGTTATTCTAAACACCCCTATTCTGAATCCTGCTGCCTGTAACATTGCCATAGCCAAAAAGTGAGGAGGCTTCAAAACAGACATCAGCATAGGAACAACGATTGCTGTTATTTTGGTAACCAAACCAGATGACAAGTGCCCTAAATATTTCTATTAATATTTTTGATTAAAGTTTTCATTTCTCTGGTGTCTCTTTGGACTTGTAATGTGAATTGGAATTTCACTTGTAGTCATGTATGACATTAGAAGTGGCATGACAAATGGCTAAAACGTGCTTTCCAGACCCCAATCAAAGAGCTCAGAGCCCAATTTGAACTACAAGTGGTGTGAACTAGATCGTTGTGTGTTCATCAGTGATTTTAAGTATCTGTTAAAGATTTATTATATACTTTCAGAGTGAGCAAAAGCTTCCGTTTACTGAGTGAGGCCTAAAATGCTGAGCAGCAGCAAGCTTTCCTTTGGCACTCAGCCAATGCCTCACTATTTCATCAGTCACATCTGCTTTCACGACTGGCTTCCATGTCCAGTTCACTTCCACCTGCAATGCCAGCTGATCAAAGCCCCCACGGTAGACAGTTTCTAAAAACTGGTATTTTTTTAACCTGGAAAGTGAATAAAGACCACCAAGGAATATCAAACAAACCAAGAACCGCTAGGCACTGATAGCTCTCAACTGGGATCAATATGAATGGGTTTGGAAGAGTCAAGAGGTCAGAATTTTTGCATATTCCTTGGCCAATCCCATTGTATCAAGTAGAATTTAACACAATATATGCATGAGGGATGGGACTTCTTTTTGTTCCACAGCAACAAGTTCATGATTCTAAATGTGTCCAACCTCTTTACCAGAAAAGTAGGAAATTTGCCATGGCTTTTTATTTTTTTGTCTTAAAATTTGGCAATAGCCTTTCTTACATAGATATCAAAAGGGATTATTCAGAATTTGTCTCTCTAATATATTAGTAAAGCTGCTAATTATGTTAATTCCACCAGTTACTTTTGTTGACTTTTCTCCCCCCTGAATAATCACACCCATCTGGTGGCAGATTTATATCACTCCTTTTAAGCACTTTTTTTCCCCAAATTTAAGCACTTAATTCTAAACATAATCCCTACAAGTTAAAAACAGCTTGTGCAATAAAGCAGGAATAATGCACACTGTCAATATCACTAATGAGGACTTCTTCCAAGTGTAAACAGTTAAGCTATGACATTATTCTATAGCATAAAGAAATGTTCTTTTCTGAAGGTAAGAGCTAGTAAACAACGAGATGTGATTCAAGAATTAGAAAAATTTGCTTGTCTGGGAAATTGCTTAAATCCTTTTCCTCTGCATATAAACATCTATAGAAATTGACAGTGCTTTGCATGGCCAAAATGTTTTCAGGATATATATTTCTCCCTGCTGAAAGAAAAAATAATCCATCTAGGCTCATTTGGGGGTGGGTGGGTGTACTACCAAACTGTGAAAGGATTTGTGCAAGCAAGTATGAGATGATAGAAACACAAGCCCTTAATTCACAAGGAAAAAAATAAGAAGAGATAAAGGCTTTTTCATGTGAAATCACAGCCCCTCTCTTTTATAAACACTTTGATATCAGCATGCACTTTGGCTGAAGAGGCCAGGCAGAGATAAAGGCGGTGCTTTTGCGGCGGCGCCGCGGCCGGAGCAGGCGGGCTCCAGCCCCAGGTGTGACCCCTGCTCTCCTGCGAGCAGCACCGGACCAGGCAATCCATCACGGTGCTCCTCCTGTCAGGCCGGGTGCTCGGCTGCAGCTGCCTGTCACACTGGTGGATGGGACCTGCTTAAAGGCAATCATGTCAATCTCTGTGTGACTACTCAGGCTAAGATAGAAGGATGATCTTGACAGGCTTGGCAAAGTCAGCAGAAGGCACTAGAGGACTTTAGTTACATGCTTAAAATGTAGATGTGGTTTGTTCTTCTCATGTGGAGGGACTGAAGAGGCACAAAACAGCACTGTGTTTTATAGCTGGTCATCTCGGATGAATCTGTTGCCCTCGGAATGTTTTCCATAGTAAATGTAGCGACATTTCCCCAAAATGCCTACAATAAAAAGGAAATGGATTACAGTTAGGATTGAAGTAGAATAATATGCAATAAAGCACATAACTTGGCAAATTTGAAGGAGAGAAAGGAGTCGTTTTCTCTTGTCCTGCAAAAGAAGGTTTGTGCATTTCAAATATTCAATATTCCCATTTCAAGCAGCATTTGAACCCACTGGAAAAATGCTTTCAAATACCTACATGACCTATCTTGTTAAACATACACCCACAAGTGTCTTCAAAACTAGAACTACATAACACTGAAACATCATACAGTGGGTTTTAAATCACAGTACCTCCCTCCTGCTTCTAAAAAACCCAGAAAGTCTGGGTTGAAATTATATTTTATCCTCTTCACTATCTCCCTGCTATGTGTTTAAAAGGTTTTCCTGACGAATGAAACCACAAAGGAAAAAAAACCAAACCCATCCAAGAGCAAATAATTACAGTTTGGATCCTGGAAAACCTGTCAAACTTTCCCAAAGTCATACTGCAAGCATCCTTGTTTTAAGTGACAGAGAACTGAAGTGAGTGGCTGAAATCTATATGGGAAGCCATCAACAGAATTGGGCTAGAACAGTTGGCCTCCCCAGACTCCAGCATTTTGATACATGCAAATAAATATTTAATAAAAACATTTCCAAAGTATCTCTCCAAACAATATTGCAACATCCCATGAGCAAAATACAATTTAATTATGCTAAATATTGGCACATGCAGGATGCTTTCAATAATTAGCCATAACACTGGCTTTGGGAGGCAAGGCACATTATTCACAGTGAGTAGAGGCAGAAGGATGCCTGAGGAAGCCTTAACTGCTGTGGATGAGACATACATACCTGCAAATCTCACTACCTTATTCAAAAGCATCCCCTCTGGTGGTACTAAGTGGTATGTGAAAGTGTAAGTTCACAGTCATATCCTACCCGTGAACATCCTCAAAGATGCTACATTTTACTAGCAGAGTTGTTCTTGAGCCCTCAGACATGTATAATCAAATTAAAGTCATCTCACATGAACAGAAAGAAGGTGGAAGGGTCTCCTCTGCCTTGAGAGTGACTTACCAGAACAGTCACTAAAGTAGCCAGCTCACCTCCAAAAGGGCAAATATAACCTAGCCCAAAGGAACCAAGCACTGCCGTACATAAAAGGTAAAGACGGGGGAGGAGCAGATCCTCAATTCTTTCCTGTTTTAGATTTCCAGAACTCACACAGCTGTTACTGTGCCCACCTGCAGTATGAATTAACTATGCAAGGTTTATATTCTGCATCCATTGTTTTCCAGTATAATGTCTGGATATAGTTAAGACACATAAGATAAGCTACTAAAGCTTTGGAAGGCATGGGTCACGAGAAATTAATGTCAACCCATGTTCTTCTTCCTCTCTAAGACATCATGATCGTAACTTGTTCCTATGAGGATTGTGGGGGGGAATTTATAGGCTTGTCATCTGTTGTGAAAAACGGTCCTCTTCAGGATAATATAAATGGGGACTATATGGTGCAGTGTCTGATCATTTTCCCCTCCTGCATAGAGCTTTCTTCACTAATTTCAATTTCAGTAATTTCACTAGTGAAGGCGTTTCCACATGCAAAAGATAACAGCATTCCTAAACAAGAGTCTAATGAAGACCAAGTTTTTCTTTCCCTAAACAGATATCCCAAGTTGGTAACAAGGCCATTTAGAGCTCAAAATGGAAAGGATATGAGCAGTTTATTAACAACATTCTTTGGACTCCTTTTTCACTGGCATTGATAAAAGTCTTGTTTGAGGTCTGCTGCATTTCTTAAGGACTGGAAGCAAGACTGTTTGTAGAGATACTGGTGAGAGTGCTGTTTGATGAATGCTGGAGACTATAGCTAGGTGTCAGTGCTTAGAAAATGAGGCAAGGACATGAGGTATTAATATTGTCAATGATCTCCTGACAGGAAAACAGATACTGTATTCACCGTCAGATTTAAATAGACATCAAGTGCATTAATGACAAAAGGGCAGACTTCAAACAAAGGGGGCTGTATGGTGCTGCACTGAGCCAGTCTCCAAGTTGGCAATAACCTGATCTGAAAAGACACTGTCAGGGCTACAGACAGGCCTGGGATTGTGTGCGGTGACAGAAAACAGAGATGCTGACAGAGATACCGGTGCCATATTATGCCAAGTATATTCTAACACTGTCTCCAGTCCTAACTAAATCTGACATCATTTCCTATCGCTTATAGTATCCTCCACTGCTCTGGCAGAATATTTCTCCCCAGACATCATTACAAACTCCACTGTAGTTTTAAAGTTACTGGCAGGCCTGTGCTGTCGTGGAGGCTGGGTCTAGAGGCCTAAGGATAACCTCAGTCAATCTAAATTTGGAGTTTGCTGGAGAAGTGCTCTCATTTTCACTGATATCTCAGCTACTTGAGGTGATCTGAACGCTAAAGTGTGAGGAGCTGTCACCTTGAATAAAATCCTTAAAGTAAAGACGCTCTGTTCCCAGGATGTTCAGCAAAGATGTCGGACAGTCTGGCAGCAGGAAATGAAATCCAGCTGCTGCTGCTCGCCTGGGGATAAAGGTGCTTGGGCTAGTGACAGTTAAAGTCAGCTGAAATTTTTGAAATCCTGCAGCCTACAATTGTTTAAATTAAGGAAGTGTTGTCTCCGCAGAGATTCCCTACCCAGGCACACAGCTGTGATTCGATTGCCAGGCATATTACACACGCTGCTCAGAGAGCCTTGATAAAAGCACAGTTGAAAATGTTGCCATGAGACCTTGTTTATCATGAAGGTTATTTGTAAAACAATAATCTTGCTCATAAATTAAACGAGTTGACTGGCTTGGTTATTTGTTTTGCTTTGTTTTTCCTCTTTATGTCCCACCTCCCTTTGGCAACCCCAGAAAGCTCAGAGAACTGCAAAATGTTTGTGTGCCGCAATGAGAATTTTGATGCTAAGGTATGTCACATGTGAATTTAGGAAAGCTACTGCTTTTTTTCTGCCTATCTGCTATGGTATTCTTTCCTTGCAGGGCTGGGAGCATGCTTGTTCTTTTGCACACAGACAAGAAAAAGAATGAGGGGAAAACAATACATCTGTGGCTGTTCTTGTGTTTTTAATTAAAATATCCAGCATTGGCCATAATAAGCTATGTATACCCCCTATACATCAAAACAATACACAGCATCCAGAATGAGGTTTATGCTCGAGGTTCTTAAGAAATGACAACACAAGGTCTCTTGAGGGATCATCTTCCCTGAATGAGGCTTCTAATTTTTCTTAAGTAGCTGATTCTACCATCACCACAAGCTGTTAAAACTATAATTATGAAAAAAATGCATTGGGAAGAATAATTTTTAAATTCACTCTTTATCTTTTAAATGTTTCCATCCTTCGGAATGGATGTTCTAATTACAATGGGTAAGTAATGACCTTGCAAGTTGCTTGTGTGTGTTGTGGTATCAGTCTTTCTTCACAAACACATTGTAATGTCAGCAACACCAGCTTTTCCTTAGCTGAGGGAAAACCCAATTATCCAAATAAATAAATACATACATACATACATACTAAAGCACGTGAAAAATTTCAAGTCATGTTAGCTCCTTTTAAATTGTGCATATTTTGCAGAGAGCTATGGTGCTCTTAGACCTCTACACACTTTGCCAGAGCAAAAACAGGTTTGTAGATGTATTATATCAGAAGTGGCCAAAACAAGTTGCGATGGGAAGTGTTAGACCTACAGATCATACAGCCTTAGTTACAGGTCAAAACTCATCTCAAGTCGACAGTGATCTAAGGGAATTGTTGTTGGGTAGCATCTTGTTGCCTTTTTCCTACCTCTTTTTCATAGTTAATTAATTAATACTCCACATTTAGAAAAACCCTCCTCTCAGTCATCACAACTTGGGCAGCTTCCAGCAACACAGCTTCCTCCAGTAGCATTCAGTTTTCTTTAAAAAGTAATTACTAAAACTAAGTAGTCAAGCCAAAAATTTTGCCACCCCCATCAAAACCTATTGCCACATCTGTCCAACATCCCCACCAGGCACCCATTTTCACATCAAATGTTTTTAATAAGCCCCTCTGCAAGTGAAAGCAGCGAAGTATTCACAATTAAATTTGTTTGTCAAACACTGGTCTGCAGTATCCATCAGGGAGTACATTTCAGTTAACAGCCTTCTGCCTGTCTTTCACATGGACTAACCACAGCGCCTGGCACCAGGAGCTGTGGTCAGATAAAGTGTAGCACTCCATACACAGACTCAATATTCTACTGGAATTCCACTTCACCTAACTTTAATTAGAGCATAGTACCTAAATCCTCCACCGCCAATTTGTATTTGATCCATATTCATCTCTTTTTGCACAACCTGCTGTTGCATAGTTTTGCTATGGGCTATTAAACAGCTGCCATGTTCCACCAAGAAGCTGGGTGCATTTCAGTGTGGTTATACTACCAATCTGTAAATTGTTTGGAGACCCTTCAGAATGAAATATCAATACCATTATCATTTTTTTCATAGGCACTTGGGCATATTCTACAATTAATGAACAGAAGCTGTGAAATTCCCTTAAATATTAATATAAACTTCCTATAAAGGAAAGTAATTCCCTACTGACAACAGTTAGAGGAGAATAAATACCTATCTATGAACAATTTAAAGTCTACAATGCTACTGATTTGGGCAAAACACCTCCACAAGTCAAGTTAATTTAAAACTCCTGAAAATCTTATCATCTAAGGGATGTGTAAAGCTGGGTAAAAAAAAAAAAAAAAAAAATTAAAAAAAAAACAACAACCCAAAAGCAAACTCTTTTGTACTGGAGTTTAGTAATTTTTCCCTTTGTATTTATCTGCCTGGAAATTCTAACTTTAACTCATTGCCTAGTTGACAACTTATTTTCAGTTCCTTTTGGTGAAACAGAATAATTATTTCTATTGAATATGATCCAGCCTACAACCTCTCTGACACAGCAAGACCCCTTGGAAGACAAGAAAAGGTTTAAAGGATCATGTGGGTCACCAAGTACTCCCCAAAGCAGCCAAGTCTGCAACCCAGAGAGATCCACCCCGACTTGCCCTCTGGCCCAGCAAACAAACCACTGCCAGCGTGGGGAGGGCTGAGCTCACAAACTGCAACGTGACACAGGAAGAGAACAGAAGAGTTGCAGTTGTCCTTGCTAATGTGATGGGTTCTCTGGCTGCTACCGTTTAATCTGTTTGTTGACCACAGTTTGCAGACTGCTCCCGGCTCGAGTCAAGACACAGGTTCTTCACTCCTTAAACCAGAGAAGGAGCAACAGAAAGAGAAGAATACAACAGATATGAATGCCTTTGATTGTGCCAGCTAAATTCCGTAGAAAAGAATCTTAAAAAGATCTGAAATATCACAGCAAGGAACGAAACCCAGATAAATTCCCTAAAATATTATGACAACATACTCACAAGTGCTCACACAACAAATGCACAAATATTAACGCTCCTTGTGTTATAAACTAGTTAATTTATTTTTAAGAGAATAGAAACACCAAATATAAGCAAAAATGATGCATACTTTCTCAAAAAGAGGTGAGGTTGTGCTTGAGAAGGCTGGGGACAGAGCTAGCTGTGGCTAAGGCAAAATTCCTTCACCATGGCCACAGTACTCACAGAGTAGCCCCCAAATACTCCCAAAGAGGTGCCTGTGAATTAAGCATTGTGGTCCATTGCAGGTTTCCTGGAGAAAGAAGACATACCTTCAGTACTAAACTGCTGATCTTGACTCCCCTCTCTCTCTGAGGGTAACAACATTCAAGGAAGGTAACCTTCCCATTCAGAGGAGATGAATTACCTCTTTGCTCTGCTCTCTGCACAGGGATGCCAAAAAATGATAACATTTTCCCACTGGACACCCTACAGCATGGGGCACAAAATGGTCTTCCAGACTGAAAGAAAGTACTGAAAGGCACAAAATCAAATCTGTATCCAGTCTACAGCAATGGTGTTAGAATTATACACCTAAGCTAGAGCTGACAGGATTCACAGAAGGCAAACCAACACGCTGAATTATTGCAAGTATCCTGCACAGACAAGTACTGTGACATGTCAAGTCTCACTGGCCTGTTTGTGGGAAGGGGGAAAAGGGGGGAGTATGTAGGGAAGTGAGAGTAGGGGAGGAGGGAGCAAAGCAGTCAACAGGGAGGCGATGTTGGAAAAATTTGCAATGAAGGTGATAGGAATACAAAGATGTGAAGTTAGCATCCTGGGCCAAGGAAGCTGCATAAATGCTCAGTGTAAACTAGCAGTCAAGCTGATGTGTGATAAAGTGCAGCCTGCTGTAAATACACTTCAGGGCTCCCAGTGCAACTAGGGAAGAAACTTGTAATTTAGAAGCAGGGGGGGAGAAAGAAAAAGTAAAAAACAAAACAAAACAAAAAGCACTGCAAGCTTTTTCTCACATAATCTGTTACTGGAAAATTGAGAAGCTTGTCCAAGTCCGTGGGAATAAGCTGATGAGCTGATACTTAATAATAAACCATATTGTGTCATGGTGTGGAGTCATCTCGATCCATTCAGGCCACAAACTATATTACTTTATACAGCCCTGGCTGACATACATTTAAAGCCCTCTACACATTAAGGAGCCATTAGGCTGACAGATTAAAAGTTATCTTGGAGCTAATGTTTCCATTATGCGTATCCTGGCAGTGGAACAATCAACACACTGTTCCTCAGATGTCATACTTTGTTTAAAAAAAGGGTAGGGGGGGGAGCAGGGGGAAAGGAGGGTATCCTTCCCTCCTTGAATGACATTGACATGATAAGCTTTGATCTGGGCATGTGCTGTCTACAGATTCTCTACTGTTGGCTAAAATAGGAGCATTTAGGGCATAATACTTTAAATCATTAACCAGTTCCATACTCCTCTGGGTGTCATTGTTACAATTTAAGGTTCTACACTTGGGATTTCTTTGGAATCTTTCCATGCTCATTGTAACTATCATCAGAGAAATATGTTGGGGGGTTGGGATGTCTCTTAAGAGTGAAAATGAAACAAAGAGCACGCAACAAAAATACACAAACAAACAAAACCCCAAATCAAATCCTTTTGTCTCTTCAGGGCACCTTCACCAGTTTTGCACTGTTACTGTCATGGAGAGAATTAATCCTGACTTTAGAATTAAATACTTGTTGTGAAATATGTTGAAAAATTAAAGCAGATTTTTTTTTCAATTACTCAGACTCATAAATTTTGTAGTTACCTAGATACTGTAATCAAAGAAACCCAAGGGCGCAGAAAGCATCAGCGTGCCGAATTTTAGGTGTGGATACTGATGCTTACATTTGGATATACCGAATGCCCTTGAAGGAGAGGGAGGAAAGGAAGTATGGGCTCGCAGCCCTTTTAGTCTTGAAAACACTTCTCGATGCATCTCATTCTCTCATCTATGGTCTAGATGAAAGCAGTAGAGTAAAGACAGAAAAAAAGGCTGTAAATATTCAGCGCAAGCCGGGTTCGAGCAGTCGAACCCCGCTCATCCCCAACCGCACGCGCGGCGGTGCGGGCGGGCCCGCGGGCACTAGAGGGCAGCAGCCCTTTGCGACAGCCCCGCCACGCCGCGCCGAGCCCAGCCGAGCCCGGCCGAGCCGAACCCCGCCGAACCCAGCCTAGCCGAGCCCGGCCGAGCCGAACCCAGCCGAACCCAGCCGAACCTAGCCGAGCCCAGCCGAGCCGAGCCGAGCCCGGCCGAGCCGCAGTGGCAGCCAGGAGCCCCGCTGCCACCAGCACAGCCGCGTTTGTGCAGCCGCTGCTCGCAGCCTTTCGCCCCGGAGCCTGACTGGTGCTGGGCCAGTCTCGGGGAGCCCCCGTTCGTGTGTGCAGGTAGCGGGGCAGCGCTCGAACAAAAGGCTGGAAATGCTGTCGGCGAGGAGCCGGCTGCCCATCTCCACTGTCGGAGGCACTTGTTATTCTCTCATATTCACGGCGTGAATTTGAACCACCTTTCTGTCACTTTTGTTAATGCAACGGTGCGACCGCTGAAGTGATGCAAGAGACGCTTTTTACACATTCAGAATGATGGAGGAAAAGGAGGTTCTAAAATCCCTTCCCGACCATATAGGAAAGTTCAGCTGTTCAGTGTACACTCACCGTACAATTCAGGAGATTTTCAGTTAATTTGGCTAACATATGCAAAAGTGGCCTTTCTGCCGGCTGCTCTGTGCTTTGGGCTACATTCTAATAATAAAACTTACACTAGTCAGCAATGGAACTAAACCATAAAGAATGACAAAGTCATTAAGAAAACAAAAAGTGACTATAATTAAATCATACTTCACAAACCTTAACCAAGCACAGATTGCATTAGCAGTAAAATGTGAGAGCAGAAAAGAGGGAAGTTCTTTTAGTAGCTGTGATAGAATTAAACAAATGTACCATGATTTATGGGGCAGAAAGCAAACTTTTGGAATTATTGTTCGGAAAGTCTGCAAGCATTCCAGTAAAATTACAAATTCTTATGTAAAAAAAATTTGAGCAGCAGGGCCCTTCTGGAGAGTTTAGACATAAATTTGGCTCATCTCATGAGCAAAACTTGCTTTTGGATCTCAAATGTGTTCCTGCTGCAGGAGTTCACATTAGGGAAAAAAAAAAAAGCCATAGAAAATTCAGTCTGGCTCAACTGGTTTGAAATTTCTCAAGAGAGTCATCTGAAATAAAGACAAGTTGCTTTTTATTTTTAAGGCTTGGAAAGAAAGTCTCTCAAAATTAAAGAGCATAATTAAATAGTGCTGCTGCCACATTATGATACAGTTAAGGGAACCTTCTTTGTCTGCCATTACTTGCTCCTTTCCACAAGACCTTCCTCAGAAACAACAAAAAAACTCCATTTAAGTAATTGCTAATGATAGGATTGCTATGATCTTTCCTAATACAAAACCAAGTAGTTTTTGAGAAGCAGATACTACAAGGCCCTGGTCCCTTTCCAGCAGAAGTTGAAGGCATCTGGCACTTTGTAAGACACATCCAGAGCCCACAACAACGGGTGGGCTCTCTTCTCTCTTCTGTCACTATTACTATTGAGCATCAAGTGAAATCAAAAGTGTATCTGAATCCAAACACCCAAAGTATTCAGAAAATATGTAGTTCTCTGGACTAAGTCTGGGCTTGCCTCTTAGTAGAATTTTGTTCTATATGATATGACACACAGCACCATCTGCCATTGCTAAATAGTTACTGGCCATAGTCTAGTTCCCAGCCTGCCTCCAGTACCGAAAGCCAAGATATTGTCAGTGTTTTCTATCCTCAACTCTTTTCCCCCTTCCTCAGCTTCCTTTTAAAAATTTGCCAGTGGGAGGGGGCTGAAGATTAAATCACAGTGGCCAGTAGAGCATAGTTTACAGGTGCACTTTTAGTGTCTACGGAAGTTTTTGCTAAAGATAAAAAATTGGGGACTAAGAAACAGCTTGAGAGGCACATTAAAACACCTCCATTAGGGTCAGAGTCATTAAAGTTTAGTTAAAGCACTAAAGACTTTCTAACAAGTGTTCTGCTTAGTAAACATTTTCCACCAGAGCACGGATATTGGTGAGAGCTTTTGGAGTGTGTCAGTTAATCAGTATTTGCCCGCTTTGACAGCCTGAAATATTACTCACTTATTTGGCTGGTTCAAATTTGTCAAATTATGTCGCAAGGTAACATGTCCCCATATGAAAAAGGAGCTCACTGGCAAAGTGTTCACGATGGACCTAATAAAACACACGTGGCCAAATAATCAAGCAGCAGTCATCACGCTTATCACTCAGAAGCACAAAAAAAGAGCGACTGTCTTTGAGGCTACCAAGCTAAACAGGAAGCAATAACCTGTTACTTTACCAAATATCCTTTAAATGGTTAATGCAAGGATAAACCCTCCACCACACCCAGAGGCATTAAATTGCTTGGTTAAAGCTGCATATATATTTTGGATGTGTTGAGTCACTTGCTGGTACAAAGAAAAGAAAGCCTTAAGTTAGCTGTCCCTCAGTCCCGAGAACGTTTTGCAACCAAGGAAGCTCTTTCTGCCACAGGAAGGCCATTTAGGCAATACTCTTCACCTTTGCTCTCAGAGTGGGTGCTATTAAAACAGAAAGTCCTCTGAAGGTAGCAGGTAGTCTGGGATTAGACCATCACATGAATTCACAGCAGGAAAGCCAGTCACACACAGCCACTGTTTGGTTAAATGTATTCAACAACAGGGCACATGAGTGCTGCTGTTAAGCCTGGGGCAGCGCTGAACAGCACAAACTGCCCTACAGAAGACCTCAAAGACCTCAAAAGTAATAACAAAAAATTACATGAGAAAGATCTTTTCAGGGATAAGGAAAGCTTAGCCACTTACGTGTGTGCAGTGAACCCTGTGGTCCTTTCAGAGAGGCTCCTGGGAAGCAGCTATATGCTACTGAAGTATTTCAGTCTTTGGGCAAAACAAGCTTGACATCCCTGTTGGCATCTCTGCTGAGAACAGACACTGGCCTTACTCAGAAAACATCAAACGTGACTTTCTGCTGGCTGTGGCAAAGCTGAACACTGAAGGCGGGGGGGAGGAGAGGTCACAGAGGAAGCAGTAGTTAACGGGGTAAAGTGAGTGTTATAATCCCCAAATTGCAGTTGGACTGAATGTTTGCAGACAATCTGCCTGTCTAAACCAAGACAGTCTCATTTTTCTTTCTTCTAGGAGAGGGTTAAGTATAATCTGAAGCCTGGAAAATGGCTGCTGTTGATACCAGTGAGGCCTTCTCTTTAACTAGATCCTTCAGGAAAAAACAAATTAATCAACAGCCAGCTGAAGTGGGTTTAATGATTGCATTCTGCATACAATCAGCTTTTCCCTTTTCAAGGGCCATCAATATGTCAAGGGAAGACATATCTGAAGGATATAGCTCTTAACATCAAGGTTATCTATTCTCCACAAGGCTCCCACTCCTTACTGGGCTGATACTTTACACTGCCTGTGTCTAACATTTTCATCAACTCTGCAATCAATCAAGGTAATAATGTTGTGCAAAAAATCAATTAACAACGCAATTAAACTTTCCTTATTATCTCAAAGGGCTGAAATAATACCTAAAGGGAAGATAGACTCACTGAATGCAGACATCCATAACCCAATGTGAAAGTGAATTATGAGGTTAGACAGATGCAGGCATGTACTGGCGCTGTTATTTTCAAAGGGATATATCTCATCCCGGCAGTGTATCAGTCACCACCAATCCCATACCCTAAAATTCCAAATTACTTTTAAGAAATATACGATGTGCAATATCCATTTCATATTCTCTTTTAGAGATAAACCCCCCAAAATCTGAACAGGAGTATTATTCAAAGACAAAATGATCTTTCAGAAAGAACATAAAATATAAAAGCTATAATAACATTTACATCTGTATACCACCCATGTCTGTAAATGCAGGTCATCAATTATACCTAATCTGTAGTGAATAAGGAACAGAAGAAGCAGCACAACATTTAAAGCCCAAAGGCTCAAATTTGCAAATACCTTGCATCAAGTACACTGAAAGAAGAGCCCCAATATAAACACATGCAGCAAAACCAGCAAGGACTTAAGTATCATTCCCTGAAAATAAGACAGAGTGCCTATATTATTTTGTAATTACATTCAATCCTCATGGAAACATCATTCCCAAGAGCTGAGAGTTTTAAAGTACATTGAAAACAGACAATTAACCCCTTGCTGTTGGGAGGATTTGGGTTTTAGCATAAAGATGTTAAGGATCAGGGTGCTCAGCACACCAGCACAAGGGAGTTAATAAAGTTGGGAACCCAGGTGCAATAGCCTTGTGTCAGAGATGACTGGGTAAGGATTTGAGGGAGGGTGGGGAAAAGAGTAGAGAAATACACCTAAAATTAACTAGTAAATAAGTGATCTTGCTACTCCCCAGTGGCAACCAAAAAATATTATACAAAGAAAAGGACTGTGACCAAGCTAGCTATTTTGTAAGTTTTTTTGACACCTATCATTTTATATTGCACAACCTGAGCATCTCCCCTCAGCACCCCTTACTCATTTCCCAACATATCACACAGTCATATCCACACACAGTCTTCAGCCTAGGTTGTTGTGATTTAACATAGGCAAAAAGATAACGAAAATAGAAAATACTTAAGGGAAGCCTAGGTCAGAGTGACAAGCTAGGCTCACATCCTGTAATAAGCTCAGGAAAATTTGGAAGCAGAAAAGATTTCTCTTCTACACTGCACTTTGAATTCCTCTGTTAAAGGACACTCATGTGTCTGTGTAAGGAGAGGTGTTCTACAAAGCTGTTCTCCCAGCAGGGTTTGCTTAAGCACATAACAGCTGCAGTTTAGAAATGGTCTATTCTTACAATCAGCTCATGTAGTGCGAGTGGCTTGTTTGGACCAAGAACATCTCTTTTTGTTGATAATTCTCCCTGGTTTTGTCTTTGTCTTGCACTTCCTGCTCTTCCCCCTGTTACCCGAATCTGCAGAGTCAGTCATGGGTGAGATACAAATAAGCGTGACTAAAATTTTCACGATTTTTGAAACATTACAGACTTTCCTGCATGGATTTGGGGCACTAATATTAGTCCAGGATTATAGAATTCAGCCATTCCTCTCTTAACCTTTAGGAACATAATTAATATGTTTTCATTTTCAATGACTTCATTGTGTGTCTATCAACTGGAACCATTCCTGCTGTGTATTTGATTCCACTGACGATGGGGTGTGTTGGATTTTAAATGATGTGCTAGCACTTCTGTTCCCTATATACTCTAGTTTATGTGTTATTCATGACTCGCATTTGGAGTCATGGATGATACACAGATGTAAATGTTATTAAAGCTCTTGTGTTTAGATTCATTGTGAAAGACTTCTTTGTTTTCAGATAATTCTTTTAACCATCACAAATAACCACCAATACATGAAATTGTCTTGAGACATTTTTCTTTCCTGTTAAGGTTTTTGATGAAGAGAATTTTTTATTCTCCCTAGTGTTCTCTCATCATCAAAATCAAATACAGGATAAATTGACAGACAGTGGTTACACCTGCAGGATAACGTAGAAGTAAACCTTTTTGTCATATGCTCATTATACAAAATCAAACCCAAAAGTTACTTTATTTTTTTAATAGCTGTCAGGACCGCGGCTCCCAGTTTAAGAAGGCTGCGACTGGCATTATTTTCAAACTGCTTTCACCCTTTAACATCACATTTGTATTCCTGAGGAACACGGTAAAGAAAAAGGTACTTCGCCAAATCACGGTTTCCTATCTCCTTTTTCACTTAGATTAAGCTGATTTTAGATCATTAGTTTTATAACACTATTTAAATATTTTCAATATATGACAGATATACCGTACATCTTTGTTGCACTGGAACTATGTAGGAAAAAACTGAAACACAAATATGGACTTAAATGCTTGGTAAGCATCAGCCTTGGAAAGCATCACCCAGCCAGCAGTCAGAAGTAATTTTTTGTGATGGACAGATAAAATACCATTAAAGTTTTTCACTGTCACTTATTAAGACAAGGAGGGAGCAGGTAGATTTGTGTGTCTGGACTGGTAAACCTCCAAGACAGTTGTGTGAGGTTGCTGTACGTAAGTACATATATGGCTTTGAACTGAAACTAAAGTGCTCTCAACAAGCCACATTTAATCACTAAAAGTTCTGTCAATTGACAAATCTTTAGATATTTTCTCTCAATGAAATTGAAGCTCACTTTAAATCTTGGAATTGTCACTTTTTTTTGCTTTAAAAGAAATATTTTATAGCAGATATTTTTACTTTTTAATGTCTATTTTATCCATTAAGCCTATAATAGCAGCAGCCTCTCTACAGAATTTAAATATTCAGAAACCTCAGCAAAAGGGAAGTTCAAGCTTCTTGTAAAAATCTAACTCAGACTAATTTAGTTGAAGTATAACAGCTTGATCAAGAAAATAATTTATTAAATTTTCTGTTGTTGGAGTAGTGTGTTGGATAGTGGTGGCTCACACTCCCCAATGTACCATTTTACAGAGAACTTAATATTTTGTTGTGAACAGTTAATGAAAAAAGAGTTTTCCATCTGACAGAGAGAATCCATCTAATGTCACCCACTCTTTACCTCCAATTTTCTACTAGCACCACCTCTGTCTGGTGTAATCTTGTTAATGTTTTGCTGTAGATACCTGCTGTTTTACTTCACCTGCCACTAAATCTTACTGCTCTTAAGCAGTTTTGGAAAAGTGCCTTTGAGCTTTATGAAACATAAGACAATTTTTTAAACTGAACCAAACTGTAACTTAATTCAGCAGGACACTGCAACACTGCTTCTAAGTCTTTGATCCTTTATTAAGGCAGCAAGGTTCCAACCTTCCTCCTCCCCAGTCACAGTGAAGACAGCTCAGGACTACTCAACAGAGCATTTCTAGTGGCCAAAACCCAGGAAGTCGTGGCTCAGCTGCCTTGCACTGCATTCCAGGCAAATTCTAGCCATAGTGGCGAGTGGGCATACCATGGAAAGAGTAATACACTCCCTAGTGCAGGATGTAAGGTCAGGACAAAGCAGTGTGTCTGGACCATCAGATTAGGCCATCCTAGGTCCTTGAGACTAAGAAGCTACGGTATTTGGGAGATGTGACAGGGCAGCAGAAGAGGGGGAGGAAAAAAAGGCCATTTTTGCGTGGTTTCAGTCTTGTGCCACACAGTTCTTCAGCCTTCACAGACTATCTAGCCAATGTACACATTTCATTCTTTTACTTTTCATAAGTGTTAACATTTATTTTTTTTTGGGGCTTGCTCAAAAATGGAACTAGCTCATGATCCAGGGAGTAGATGAGCAACATTTTCAGATGCTCTTCAACAATTATTTTGTTATCAGGAAGCAGTGTATGATACCTTATAAACATGACATCATCAATCTACAACATTATTGAGGCAAATACAGTTTAATTCACAATTCAATATTAGTAGCCACCTTAACTGAGTAGAACCTGATGCAACATAAAAATATGTTGAGATAAAATTGTTAAAATAAGAAAATAAAATGGTCTACCTACCATTTGTGTCTAACCAGAAGTTATACATGTTGGCTGCCTGTGAAATAACAGAAGATTTCTGTCACTCCGCCAATGCACTTGTCTGGCTTAAATAGCCTTTGGTAAAGGCTTGGAGGCCTTAAAATAGGAGGGCACTCATCACATTTTGACCAGATGACTCACTGCACAGTTAGGAGCAATTATTTAAATGTATGAAATATTTTAGACAGTTGAAGAAGTCAAGAGAACCAAGAAAGCAATGACCCACAGGCTTTCAACCATCCTCCTTTTTTGATGTGGTTTCACAGTACATGTTACCAGAAGCTTTATGAGACCACTTCAAACTATCAAGGGTTCATCCAGGTAAGATCAGCCAACAAATGGGGTACTAAAACAGATTACAGAAAGTTGGTACAAGATGTTCTTCCCTTTTCCTCCCATGTGTTTGAATTTTTTGTTTAACAGGGAAGAAGTCTGTCTTCTCATAAGACCAAATGACATGACAACGTTTTCCTTGACCTAAAGAAAATAACTTCATGTGGTCTTTCCCACAGCCACACAACTGTGCAGGCCTGGTGAATGTGGCAGTCTTGCATAGCCTCCTTCTCCATTTATAGCAATGATGGTTAAGTTCTGGACACACATGGCTCTAAAATTTATTGAATTCAAGTGCAATTAATATCCAAGTCTCTGGGAAGCTTATATAAAGCTATTACTCTGTTCAAAGGGAAAAAAAAAAAAGACCATCAAATGGTTATACTGAAAGTTATTTTTCTGTTTTTCTTTGTCTCAAAAAAGAAAGGGGGAGGGGGAGATGACGGCTCCATAATTATAAATCTTCTGAAACTGTAACTCAGGAAAAGACTTTTCAAATAAAATGTTTCCCAGAAAAGAATATTTGGCAGTGGTTGGCTCTTGTTTTCCCTAATAACCATTAAAAGTCTGCCCTAGTAAACCATTTTACTGCAACGTTTGAAATGGTAGAGTTTACATTTTATTTAATGAATAGTTGCAGAGCATTAAAGCAACATCTCGTTGGCAAAACAGCTCCTTATCCTCGCTTTGTCTCAATTGGTTTTTTTACATTTCATTTTCAATGACATGTCAGCCGTCTCTCACCAACCTCAAAGGAAAGTTGAATGCAGGGCTTACAAAGTTAAGCTGACATTTGCTCTCTTCCAATAAAAAATATTTAGTCCATTAAACATAAATACCTGTCATTATGATACATGGACTGGGTACAAGCCTCCCGTTTCCCTCTGATGTTTATTACATCCAAACAACTGCAGTGCCTGCATGTTTTCAACTTTAGTGTATTGATTAAACTTTTAAATGGCTGCCATATAACCCAGGGACATCAGGAAGATTAATTTGCGTCAATGTTCATCTGTAATTCATTAGCCATTTATTCTTTACAACCACATGGGCTATCAAGAAAATGCAGGCCATTTTTCACTCTGCACAGGCTTGGGAACAGATCCTGAAATTTGTGCTGCATACAAATAAGCTCCCCAGGCCGGGCCACTTAAACTGCTTGGCTTTTCAAAAGTTAAAGTTGGGAATAACAGCAGAAAAAACGGAACATAAAAAACCAGAAATGGACAAAATATACGTCCTCAGGGTACTAGGGATTTAACTGAGTTTGTCCACTGTCTTTTCATCCATGGATTATGGTTTCTTATTTCAGTCAGATTATAATAACTGAAACTTGTTACTGAGCAAAGGCCATAAATAAAATGAGCTGTACCCCCCTCTAATATCTTCTAAGATGCAGTTACTTGGAGAAAGCTAGAAAGCGGCAGTGAAGTATAAAAAGCTCATGCCTCAAGGAGGTTGTAGCTGTGAATCTAAGAAAAGGATGCAGCTTTAACCAACTCTCCCATTTATTGTGGATTCCAGTCTTGCCTTTATTTGGGAAAATGGCCAGCTAAATATTGGTATGTTTCCTTAGGGTAGAGGCAAGCCATCTGGCTCCTTGATTTGCCCTACCGACCCCCTTGGCACACTATGAAGCGCATATTAAATAAGGAAAAGGAAAGAGAACAGCCATAAAGCAAACAAAAATGCACATGAATTTTACATTTACAACATGGAAAGATCAATGAAATGCATCCTGGTTCCTTTCCTCTCACTACCTATAAATTACTAAGTAGTGTCACTGTGCTAGGTAAAGGCACAGTGGTACAGCAATAGAGTCATTGGGGCTGATGGTAGTAATCTAGATTCCAAAAATGAAGATCTCGTACGACAAATCCAACAGGTTCCCTGCTGCAAACAAGAATATAAACATAGTAGCACCCTGTAACAAACACAGAAATCTTCACATAGGTCTAATACATCAGTTAGGATGTAATCATCTCTACTGAACAGCTACGGTCACTATGCTGCCATTTTAAAATGTGGATTTATGCATCAAAGAAAGGAGGAGATAATTTGCTTCTAAAGTCAGTTATCAGCTTACTGTTAAATATCAACCTGGGTGAAAAGAGCACTGGAGTGAGCATCCTGCTTAGTGTAATCCTTCCAAAGGCTGGTGCCATGCCCAACCTGCCTGCACCACCCTGGGATCTCACCACAGGCAGGACATTCTCGTTGGGAAGCAGCAGCCTCTCATCAAATCCAAGGAACACGCAGGAGGCTACGATGTATCGGAAAAACCTGAGCTGTGGAGCAGGAATAGATTTTGGCCTACACCCTCCAGCAGCTCCGAAGAATTAAATGCTGCCCTGCTATTACTTTATCACCAAAAATCTGCCATTTGGTGCTTTTCTCTGCAAGCCATATATCATTGCTTTTAATGACAATCTGCAGGTGGGATTGCTAAGCGGCATTTCTGCCAGTTGGCTGGCTTGTAAATGCCCCAAAATAAGTGACCCAAACAAAAAAAAAAAAGTTGAGATATACAGGGATATACTCAAAGTGGCTTTTAGATATGAGTTTGTATTTTATCACATGCTTGAAATTTAGACTGAGTTCATCGAAAGATTCATTACGGTTCATCAATCTCACAAGCAAACCTGAGCTGATTTGTGGTTTCATTTTGCACAAATACTTACTTTTAATAGGCAGGAGAAAATTAAATGAGGTTTGGTCAGATATCTGAATTCCTTTGAATCTGAAAGTTGAGTAAAAAGGAATGCTGGGAAGTAAGCCAGTTTCAAAGCCATATGTACAAGGAAAGAAGTCCATTTATCCAAATCTGGATAAGCTTTATGCTGTACACATAACCTGAATCACTCTGGTCTGCATCTGCCCCACAGCACAAGAAAAGATGATATCTCAGCTTCAACTTTTTATTCTGGTTTTGTCAGCTTTAGTTGTACCTTCAAAATAATTTAAATATAATTTGTTTGGAGTAAATTATTTTTTCTACTGTGATAGAAGACATACCGGGAACTTCACCAATGAAAATATGTGGATACCAAGTGACTTGAAAATATTGCAAAATTTACCTAGCCTAAGTAGAAAAAAGATGCAGTGCTAAAGCTGCAACTTAAACTAAGAAAAGCAAAGCAAATCGTAGCACAACTACGGGATTTCTATTACAGCAGGAAAAAAAGAGAGCTAGTATGCAAAAAAAAATTGCAGGTGTTCTAGAACAGAGCCATTATAAATTCAGTAGAAAATTTTTCAGCCTTACCTCTGCAGATACTGAAAGCTACCTCATGGTGCTCACTAAAGAAAGTTTTTCCTTAGAAACTTTATTCTTTGATCTGCTAGCATTAACTTATAGTAGAACACAGTTAAGATGCAGCCAGAGCTTGGGGTTCAGTCCTTTAAAGCTCGCAGTATAACCTATCTGAAACACCAATGACACAGTAAACACAGTCAAGGAGTAGAAATCCCAAAAGGAGGCTGACCAATCCCAGACTCTAATTAAATCTTGACAAATTAGGTACAGCAGCCCAGGGGATCATTTGCCATTGTGTTCACACCGTAAAACCTCTGTCCTGGGAATGTCCCTTCCAGGCTGCATGCCACAGCCCTGTGGCACTGGAGCAGGTTACTGTGGCTCACCACCACAGCCGGGCTCTCTCAGGCTGCAGGAATCTCCAAATGGCAAGACTAGGTGGCTTTGAACTCATGCTTACACTGGGGGGACCTAAAGCAGCAAGCTCAGGACTCAGCCATTTGTTTTCATTTTCATATAATGATGTGTCTAGCTCTCATGGCTGCACAGAAAACTGTATCAACTCGAACCATATGTTAACTGAGGCAGCAATATGTTCTTAAATTGGCAGACAGCTCAAAATGACAGTTCAGCAAGATGTGAACTATTTTCAATCATCTCAATAGGGTGTTAACTCTAAACCCTAAACATTGCTGTATATATATTTTGTTAACCATTTCACTACTAAATACCTTAAGCAAGATAGCTAAACTGTTCCTCCACACTTCTCCAAGACAGCATATCCCAACTCCTAATTTGAAAGAATGCCTCTATAGAAATTGGCCTAGTTACATACTTGGCTCGATCATTTTTAACATCTCACAATCAATGTATTTATCCTTCCACAATCATGAGGCAGTGAAGTGCTGTCATCTCCTTTTTACAGATGGAGGAAAAAATGCGAGAACATGATAAAAGGGAGACAGAACAGAGATCATCT
Source organism: Nicator chloris (assembly GCA_013400495.1). Classification (NCBI taxonomy): domain Eukaryota; kingdom Metazoa; phylum Chordata; class Aves; order Passeriformes; family Pycnonotidae; genus Nicator; species Nicator chloris. Next base: position 61,467 of record WAAE01023347.1, read on the forward strand.
GAGCTTAAGCCTTTTGTCTGAACCAGTAGATTAGCCTTTCCTTTTACACGGAAATTATGTGGAGACAGCGAAAAATCCGCTGAATTAAAGCAAGTAGAAGAGGCTGAATATTTAAGAGTAGTATTATCCATATATGTAGCAGATTTATTTTTTAAAAGGTTGTGTGCAGTTCACTTTAAATTAATTCAGTTCTTTCACTGAATGCCACAGAATTTTCAAGGATTTGCTCAAATTTAAGGCCAGCTTACCACAGAGCACAGAATCTTTTGCCCTTACCTCTGGCTGGTCAGTTTTATTAATACAGTATCTTAGCTTTAGGCCATAATACACAATAAAATAAAAAGGACTAATGCAAATTTTAAATCTTGCAGCAGTTGGCCAAATAAACACAGGATCTGGATTAGTAACACTTTTTAAGATCATAGATGCCTAAGAAATGCACAAAAAGAAAATAATAAGAGTTAAAAATATTTTTTTAGGTCTCAGTACCTTTCTTGCACTTGTTTGTTGGGGGTTTTTTGGCTTTTTTTTCAGGGGGGTGTTTTTATGGAATTTTTTTTGTTGTTGTTGTTTTGTTTGTTTGTTTATTGTTGTGGGGTTTTGTTGTTTGGTGTTTTTTTGTGGCCAATCAGGCCAGTGGCGTGGCAGCCAGTGTAACTGCAACTGTTTTCCTACCCAGAAAGTATTTCAGGTTTTGAGTCACAGCAGTAAATGCATCTAATCCAGGAATGGACGTTAGCTATTTATTACTCAGGTGACAATATGGGTTACAAGAAAGTATACAGTAAGAAAAATCTTCAGCCTGACTGGACTGTATGGGCAAAGGTAGCTGCGTCTCTTGATACCAGCCCAAGTCACTTTCAAACAACTAACTGCAAAAACTGTGTCTAGTTTGTGAAGTATTTCGTGATGAAAGGCACTCTACACATGTAAAATATTATTACTACATTTGCAAAATGAAATTTCTAAGAGAAAAAGCACAGAACACGCCAACAACAATAAAGCAATCAATTGCAATAGGATGCAATAACTTGCAATAAATTGCTTTGTAGACAAGGATTAAATTGTTTCAGCACCAGCCACCCAATCCAACTTAACTAACAAAGAGAAAAAAGAAATGAGAAACATTTGCTTTAAAAGCTCATAACTGTCAATGTGTTCAGAACACCAGCATGTCCTGCTACACCTAATACCTTTGTCAAGGTGGCCTATCTGGAACTACTCTTTCCCATTCCCTGCAGACTTCAGCTGCAGAGTTTCCCTGCAGACTCCCACTGTATTTGCCAGCACTGGATCTCTGCTTGGGGTCTGAGTTTGAGAGAATCCAGACCCACATGCACAGCCCCCTTCCCCTGCCCCCCGTTCAGTATCACTCATCGCAGCTTAAGCTTGTCTGCTCTGCACTGGCAGTGACCTGGATGTTGCACATGCTGCAGTGCAACCAGAGAACAATACCAGCAATGAGACTGCTCCTCTGATGTTGGTTTTTCACAAAGATGTGCTTAACATTCTTCCAACAACATTATGGTTATAGTATTTTTTCTGTGCTCTGATTCTACAAATCAGTGTTACATTATACTGCAGAAGTGTCTTTCGTCTCAAATTCTTGTATTAAGCATTCTGTTTGAACAATAGACTTAAGAGATTTGGTTTGCTATTCCATAAGATATTTTAATAAATCAGCATCTTAATTCCTAATACTTTCTTCTATTAACACATAAGATTTTAACTTTCTCTTCTCCATGTTGTTACATGCTACTTTAAGTAACGTCAAAACTGAGTCTCAAAATGACAGAGCCAAGCATCCAGAAGAGGGCTGATTGTCCATTTACATCATGGCCTTTGCCACCTTCTGTGTAAGACTGGAAAATTAGTACAAACATTTGGTAGCGGACTGCAGAGTTATCATTCATCTTCATTTCCATGGGACAGATCAGTTAAAGCTTTGGTTGTACACAAAGCATTAAAAACACTTCTGCATGTTAAGTAATAACATGGCACCACGATGCCAAGTGGTGACTGAACCACCCTTTGGGGTGCAGTTACAGGAAGGCTTTATGCTGTGTAGCAGGATTGTATGTTTTTAATTGCTGATCACTCTGCTGCTACATGACTTGTACAAATAACTGCATGTTAAACCATGAGTGCCAAAGAAAATCTTATGAATGTTCACAGGATGATTTTTCAAATGAATTGGAAGTATTTTATAATTAAATTTACAAGGGTCCCTAAATCCCATTTTTTAACTAATTTAGGTGCTTTAGGGGGAAAAAAAATACACATAGGCCTAAACCAAGGAAGATATTAGACTGCCAACAAGAGAACCACTATGCCTGTTTATATTAACAGCACAAGATTCCTGTAATGAGATTGAAAAGAAAGAGGCTAGACCTGTGTTCTGCAATACACTGCAATGCTGGTCCACACGCACCCGTCTGTACTGGGAAGAAACAACTTTCTCCTCCACTTCTTTGACCACCAGGGCAAGAAGCAAGGCTCTGGAGGGACAGGCTCAACTTCCATGGTTCCCCATTTGCCCAGCTGGAATGTGGGCTGGAATCAGGACAAGCGGGCACATCGCTGAGCACTGTGACCGCCAGTGTGATGGAGAACTAACAGAATTCTCAACAGAGATCATGGTGTGAGAGAGGAGGATTAAAATCAATTGCCAGATAGCACTGGAGTGATAGAGGAAACCCCAGTTTGGTACCAAACACTCAGATCCAACCCTGTGCCTAGCATGCTGCTCCCCTTCTGTCTGGTGTTTTGGAGTGAATGTGTCTGTGACTGCCACGACCTTCACTGAATTGTGTGCTGCCCACTCAGACACGCACTATTACTCTCAAAAGACTTGGAATTTGCAAACCACAAGAAGCCAAGGAAGGGCTCAGCCATCAAAGCCTCAGCACATTCAAAATGGCAGCTTCTGCTGACACCTACAGCAGCAGAACATTAAGTGCTTAGGTACCTTCACCAATGAAAATATAAACAGCTTGAGACTTCCAGGTACTTATGTACGTATTTAATGTTTTATGCATTGTTACCTGCTTTTAAAAGCTTGAATCACACTCATCTTTGCCCTTAGAGCCTAGTGCTTAGACACTTTAAAAACACCTGCCCCAAGAGTATGTATTTATACGTATATATATATATCTAGAGAGAGAGAATGTGTACATATCTATCTCCTGCATACTTAGCTGCTTCTACTGCCTTCACAAGGCATTGGTGCCATTGGAAAATGAGCCCACTACATTAGTCACATAAGCTGGGATTTACAGCTCAAGTTCTCAAAAGAACTTAGCAGTACAACTGTGCTGGATATTCAGAAGGCTTAATTCCCATTAGGCAATGAAAAGAAGCAGCCAGCATCACAAAACCACTGTGTGTCCAGCAGCTTACACTGCCCTTCACTGACTAAAGAAACTAGAAAATGGGCTCCAATAAAATTGCCAAATTTACCTTAATTAATATGTTTCCTTAATGTGCCATTACTCAAATTCAAAACCATTTGAAGTTTATTGCCTGTTCATGGCACCCTGAAGAGGGGTTTTATTTGCTGAGCATTCGGCAGCTTACAGTGCTCTCAGTGAGAGATACTATATTAATTTCTCTATATCCTGGAAAACCAGTCTCACCTTCCAGAGAAGGCCTACATTTTCCCTAGTCTTCCTTTTCTGGAAAGGAAATCTGGTCCTCATTCATATGAATTCTGCTTGCAAATATCCCTCAATATTTGTGTGTTTATTTTAAGAAACAAATTATTTAGATACTTTGGCTGTGGTCTAAAGCATTTATAATTAAAGATTTTTGTTCTGACACAGCCTACTGACTAGTTCCAAAACTCAGGATTAAAATCCAGATCTCACCAGCTGAAAACCTTACAAGAGCAATACAAGACACATGATAGTGGGGAAAAAGGGTAGATGCAGCATTGAGGATTTAAAGCATCAAAAATGTTTTAAAAACTGAGTGTTCATGTGGTATCTGTGACACACTGGTGTTTAAAAAGTGAGGGGAGAAGAGACTAGTGAGCCAAGAGGAAAAGCTGGTCTTTGAATCTATGTTTGTAACTAACTTGTTTCGAATTCTGCCACAGTCTTACATGTGAGAAATGACATTAAGGGCAAGGGGTGATAGTGCAGAGATAAAGCAACAAGAAGGTATTCAAAATACTTGCCAAGAAAAAAGCACTCATCTGATAAAAATTTAGACAGGAAGAATGCCAAAAACCAGGGAAGACACAACGGAGAGATTTGATGAGGTGATTGCTGCTGCAGTTGTCAGGCTTGTCAGTAGAAAGGGGATGCCAGATTTTAACTCAAAAATAGTGTCAGCTTAAAAGTTGCCTCTTTTTTCACCACATGTTTCTAATTAACATAACATTAGGAACTTACTTCTGGCAACTATAAATAAACTGTTTGGGACTTAGTGTAAAAGATTAGGTAGAAGAGGTTTTCAATATCTTAAAATAGAGAAAGAAAAAGAAACCTGTTACAAAGAGGAAACTCCCAACAACTTGTGCCACAATCCAACAATAACCTCAAGATGGTTTTGAATTTGATTAATGGAGCATTAAAAAAATACTCATTAAGTGCAATTTGACAACTTTAGTGAAGCCATTTATCTGCTTTACATTGAACAAATTTTATGAGATGTTCTTCATATTAACTACAGTACTTAAGAAAACTACAAAATTAAGCTCGTCTTACTGAAAAAATGTGATAGATTGAAACCTAATCTTATTTGGCATTCACAGTTTTTGCAATCCTACCCTTTAGCACCATTGTACATCTTTTTAAACATCATAACCCAACTCCTCTTCTGAAGAAATTTACTGCATTGCATCTCATACACGTGTTTGCCTAAATGTTAGGCACACTGAGAGACTACAGTCTTAACTGGAAGAGAAACACAAAACAAGTTACTGAAATGCCCTTTTATGTTAGCATGAGGATGTTTCTAACACTAGGGCCAGCCTTTGGGATTGGAAAAGGCAAGTCAAAAGGACAGGTTTTCAGTTTACAGCCTGGATCTTCGGCTGGGGTTAGTTGCAAGACTTGGCTGATTTACACAAGGCAAGAATCTGGAGCCATGTTTTCACTCTAATGAGGTCATAATTTAAATTAAAAAAAAAAAAGAAAAAAGGGTAAAAATTAAATTTAAACAGGCATTTCCAGGCTAACAAGAATAAAGCCCCCGAGGACTAATGAAGTCAATGAGGTTTATAAATCATAGGTTTGTAACACATCCACATCCAAATCTCTTCAATGTAAGAACTGAAAAGACATCGTCATATTATCTAAGCCTCTTCAAATTCAGCAGCCAGCCAATATTGTGTTTAACTACCATGTGCAGTGAAGCCATACACACACCCTACCCACCCCAAGCCTGTTAAAAGGTCTATTCAAAATCCTGCAAGCCAAATGAAAACTTTCAGCATAGTAAGATAGACGTGTTGTATTATTATATGGTTTCTCATTTTTCACAGAGTAAATATCCACACCTTCACTAAGCATAATTGATCTGGCTCTGGACAGAATTACAGGTGGGCTGAAAACACACTGGATGTAGCTGAGGACTGGGGAGCCATTTAAACAAGGTACAGGCCCTTTCAAAAATTAACTGCATGATTCTGCTTCTCTGGTTCTTGTTGAAATGATTTAACAGCAGTTGAAATAATTTTAATTAGCACATGCAGGGAATGGCTGGTGCACAGAGAAGGTTTCTCTTTATTCCTTGCTAGGGTGGGGATGCATCATGGTCTTCTGCCTTTCAGGTTAGCAGATTACTTTGCTGCTGGAAACAACAAACAGAGGAGGAAGCAAAGATTTGTCCATAGCCTATTGACCTTCATTCAAAGGAAGAATATACTGTGGATATCATGTTCCCTTCATTATGTCTGGAAATGAGATACGTAGAAGAATTTTGAGAGAGAGGGAGAAAGGAATCACCTACAATCACAAAGCCTCAGGATAACCCTGAATGTTCTCAGGGTCAGGAGGAAATATATTCTGATTAATGGCACATATGCAGACTCCAGAAATGTGACTGTATCTATTTTCAGATTTCTTTTTTCCTGGAGAAGACACAAGCACCAAATAAAAGGAAACAACAATGGATGTGATAGCCAATGGAATGAGAGAATGGAAAGCACAGCTACATCTTGCAACAGACTGTAAGGGAGGGCCAGGTTATTGCACTATTGGAGAAACAGCAGCAGTTTTGACATGCACCTAAACTAGTCAGTTTGGCAGTTGAGAAATGCTTTTAGCTTTGGGGCTGTTCCATTTTAATGCTGCTAAACTGCTTTCAGAACTTAAGCAGATTTGGATATACTCAGCACGACGTATAAAGTCAATGAGCTTGGGAAATTAAGATTTGAGCGAGCTGCTGTTAGTGAACTTTGGTGAGTGGCTCAGCTGAGACCTCCCCTACAAGCCCTTTCCTCCAGTCATTCCCATTCTGCCTATTGCTAAATCCAGATGCTCTTTGCTATCCCAGCACACGTGATGCTGGTAAGAATCACCACACAGAAGCAGATCATTTGATGATGTTCCACATCCAGGACAATATTGACTTTTCCAGTGTTGTGTTCTTGCTGAAGCTATCAATCCTGCGAGCCATGACAAACGGCCACAAGAAAAAAGCCTGTGCCTAGTTAGGATGCTGATCCCCATTTCAGTTTCCAACTGCTTTTGACATCCTCTGGTGAGGGTCACTACCATTACATCTGAGCTAGTGGAATAGCCTGTGCAAGACCCATCATCTGCTTCACTACAAAGTCAGCTGGCTGAATTGGCAAAATCTTCAACGGTGAGCTGAGCTGACCTCTTCAGCTTAGCTGTGACCCAGTTTAACCTTCTGACTTTGCCCATAATTTGTAACACTGCAAACCAGTGCAGATGTTTCTGTGCTGGCCATCACACCACACATTTAGTTTCTAGTTTTCAAGGAGATGGTGTGCCTAGATTTAAAAAAATCCCACCTGTTGTCATAGGCTGTCTCTTCAACAGAAAGATATTTGGATATTTGCATAGCCAAACCCCCAAAGATAATGCAGGAAGGGTTTCCATTGCAACCTTGCCACAAAAAAGTCAAGAACTTGAAGAGAACATAAAAACAGTGTGATATGAAATTACTCTCACCTGGAAGCAGGAAGGCATCTCAGCATAACACACTTCTAAGCTTTTGGGGAGGAAGCCAGCAAGCTTGCAGTAAGGAGTCAGTTACTGCTGTATGCTACAACGTGCATTGTGTAGCATTATGCAATGTAACATTCACTCCAGTACATGGATTTGGTTCTTTTCCGTAGTTCCACCACATATTTTAATTTCCTTTTTACCTCATAAGTATGTTCCCTTCTTTCCCACCCACAAACTGAGTAACGCCCATATATATTTGTCTCTATATATAGGAGACAAATATATGTTTGTCTCCTATATTCATGCAGAAAACCAAAGAGAAATGTACTCATATGATCATACCAACATGCAGTTTTTTTACAGTACTTTGTGAAAAGGCCAGTTTTCTTTAGTCAAGAAAGTAATGCTCCATTTTCTTCAGTATTTGCCACACCCTCCTCCATGTCTGGATGTTCCCTGACATTTAGCTCTAAATATTTATAGTCCTTGTGCTATAACACTACAGACTGGTGTTCACCCCTTATCTCCTCCAAAACCCCCGTAGCAATCTTTAAAGACGCTAATGATGAAGAATTAGAGGCCTTACAGAATGAGAACGAGAGCTGACCTTTGCCAGTGTGAACTGCCCATGCTTGAATGGAGTTCTGTGCACATTCAGCAGAACTTTTCAAGCCTGTACAGCTTTGGTAGATGGCCAATATTATCCTAGCATTGCTTTTCAGAATAAAATTGACAATCTTTAATCCTAATTTGAGTTCATTGCACAGCACAGACATTTGGGATTGTGCCATTGTGTGGTAAATTGTACTCCAGCTAAGTGAAAAGATGAGAGAAAGAAATACTTGCACTTAGATTTTTAAGGCCAATGCAGAACAACCTTTTCCTTTATAATCTAGCTTGTGTAAGGATGAGCAAAAAAAACAACCCAAAAGACCAAAACAGAACAAAAGACGGATGACTAACGTGCTTGTGGTTTCTGTGAAAACCACAGAAATGATGCCACATAAGTCAACCCAGAATATTTTCTAGGTTATAAGTATGTGCTTCAATCTTACAAAAATTATTTTTAACTGAATTTGACTGTAACTAAATTTAGGTATAATTAGAATTTGGAAGAAAATGTTCAGCACTGCCCAAATTGTTATGATTATTTACAACTGTGAGAGCACAGTAAACACTTTTTAACAAAACTAAACATATCATTTAGATAGACCAGAAATGTGATCTGGAAAATTTATCTTTGGAGTATGTTTTAGAACATGCAAGAAACATATTATTAGTTACCATTAGCTATTTGCAAAGCTTTGTTATACCTGGGCTCTCAGGCATAATTTACAGTCAGAACTTACACCTGCTGTTCCATTCCCATTTATTATTGTAGCTGGATTTTCACTCCACAAAATTCTGTCATGTTTAAATGGTAAAGAATTCAGTTTTTACACAGTAATATGTCTTCTTCCATTTCTATTAAGCAAAAAGAAAGCAAACAAATTTAACTTATAAAAATAGAAATCAGATGACAAACTCCAAGAAAACACTTAAGCAATATCTCCAAGAGGAAGAAAAAAACCCCAAACAAAACCCCCTCCAAAATCTGTAACAAAAAACTCCCACTAAATAAACAAACTAACAAAAAACACCAATCAAAACCCCACCAAAACCAAAGCAAAACAAACAAAGATAATTTTCAAAAGGAAAAACCTCTCTCCATTTTCAGAATCTGCTAGTGGTAGTTGTTTTTTTCATTTGTTTGTTTTTATAGAAAGACAGGAGAAGGACTAAGAGTGACTAAGCCCTTTCTTTTACCACATGCAAGAGCAGTGATTGCAGAGATTGATCCAGATCAGTTACTTATTCTGAAGATGGTACCCTGCAACCACTATGTAAACACAGTCTGGAGCAGAAAAAGCAAACAAAAGATGAAAGAAATTAAATATCTTTTCCCCAAATTATATATATATAGTTATGTAAAATAAAAATTGTTCAAGGACATACGTACTAAGTTTTTCAGAAACCCAGACATACACATGTTCAGTTTTGCTTAATGATCAACATGCAGAAATCTCCACATATTAAGTTTAGGCTTCGAATTACTGACGACCTACAGAATTGCAGATTATTTAGAAGAGACTAAGAGATTTATTTCCAACTGTCTTTTCCAGTTTAAGATCTGGGGTTCATCAAGAGAAAACAGTTGGAAAGAACTTCAAAACAAACAGAAAGATGTGGCTCTTTACATAAAGTAGTAGACCTGTGAAATTCCTTGCCAGAGGCTACTGGGCATAGAAGCTTATATGCACTCCAAGGGAGACTGGAGATCTGTTACGGGTTAGTAAACAAACTTAACTGAAAAAAGTTAAGTTCCAAATGCTGGAAAGAGTGCTGATGGGGAATACCATATATGCTTGCTCAGTTCTTCTCCAGAGATTCGCTTCTGGACACACTTAGAGAAGATTGGGCCACTTGGGCAGCTGTTCAGAGCCAGGGAGAGCACTCCATGTATCCTTATGTTATGCTTTGGGAAGCACGTGGTCCTTGAGGTCCTTTACTCTTCACCAGCTTCATCCTTCTTTCTAGGCACAGCTCCCTGTCATGCACAGGACTGGTTATCAATATGAACACAGTGCTTATAGTCCCTAGCATGCTTTCTCAAAAGCATTGAAACTATCAACCATTTGGTTTCCTACTCCAGCTCAAGAAGCTACAACTAATTCTGTTCCTCTGGAGACTGTTCATATTCCTGTTTACACTTATTTTGGCTAGTGGCTATCACATATCTTCTATGAAAGAGCAACCTACCATTTTACCAGCCCGACTGGCACACTTTCTTCTCCAGAAATGCTGAGGTAGTAAAAATAGCCATATTCTGCATATCACAGAATCACAGAGAAAGCTGAACTGCAAGGGACCCTCAAGGATCACTTAGTCCAACTCCTGGCCCTGCA
>WAAE01023348.1:0-45465 GCA_013400495.1 Nicator chloris
TTTTTTTTTTTTTAAAGCTCCATGAATTTACAGATACAACTAAGAAGTGGCTTCTCACGTGACTTGCCAATGATGAAAAAAATCTGTGTCTGAGACTGAAACTACCGGCAGATAATCTTCCCAGGCCATTTTGTCTGAGAATTCCACTGATGTCTTTCAAATCTTCGGGCATGGCAGCTGCAGAGATGGCACTGTAAGGCTGTGCAGCAGATAAGGAAAGATCAGGAGCTCAGATAAATTGGCCTTGGGATTTTGAAATCCCTGTTGTCTCCAGTGTTGCTGCCCACCCAGTGCATAAGGCTAATAAAATAGATTATCTGTCATGATAGGTTATCTGTCATAATAGATTATCTATCATTGTTTGCAATATTATGAATTTTTTAACTACTATCTTCTGACTAATATGTTAAATTTACCATGTTACTTCTAGTGATTTCCTTTTTGACTTGTAAAATATGCAAGGCAATCAAAATGTTACCCTGCATATTAACTTTTGTACCAGGCTACTTAAAATCTCAAGTCAGCTATTTAACAAAACATTTCTCACCAATATCTACCATTTGAACCTTTCTTTATCACATGAGATGCTTTGGGGGCAGAATGCCTTACAAGAAACAAGTTGTTACATTCAATATTAGCATTGGAATAATAGTGGGATAGGTGCAGGAGAAAAAGCTTCAAAGACTGTGTTTTGAAGTTCAGTCTTCAAAAACTGTCTTCAAAACAGTCTTCAAAACACAGTCTTTGAAGTTGCAGAAGTACATTTTCAGAACAAAATCAAGTCATTTATTACTTTTGTTTGAATTTTGTCCTAAGAGTCTCTATTGTTCTTTTACCAAAATAATTTTGAACAGGGTAAATCAGCATTTCTCGACTTGACCATGATCTTATCCAAAGTCTCCCAAGCATCACCTGCTAGAAAAAGGCTATTGTAAGTGTGAGAATAACTGTGCAGAGCTGTAAAGAGGCAGATTCAGAAAAACGAACTGGCCCCATGGCTCATTAATAATTGTTGTTTGTTTCATTGTTAAGTGAATAAAATAATAGATTTGGGGAAAATAAGGACATTTTTATCTGGTTTAAGGTAAGAATGGAGAAAGAATTGATCCTGTAAAGGAATAGAACACACTGACAATGTGGCCATCACTACACTGGCTATGATATAGGCAAGTTGGAGGATTTTCTACATGAAAAAAATCTTATAATATATTTGGTACCTACTCGTTTGCAACTCTTTTTTTTGTCTGTTTTTGTTATCTTTCGAATTGTGTGTACAGTTGACAGGATTGAAGCTTTTACCTGAATCACCTAAAGCTTTCTGTCTGCTCCTCACAGAGTGAGAAGATTTTGCCGAAGTCACTCAGCCCATTAAATTCTGCAGACATCCTGAAGGTGGAGCCTGTGTGACTCCATTACTCACACCTGCCCCACAGCAGGATAATTGGGACCTCATTAATGATCCTGAGCAGACCAACTTTCAGACTGGAAACATTCCAAAACCCAGGATACCTAATTAATAGCAGTCAGCAATAGCTGTCTTGTAAGAATGCTGTAAGTCAGGCTCTGAGAGCTGGAGTTAAGCATCAGACTACCCCATTTTCCATCCTAAACCCACAGAGACTTTTGTGGAACAGCTCACATAAGCATAATAAATTTTGACCCTAAATGAAAAGGTAGTACACTTAAAATCCCTTCAAATTACTTTCATGTAAAGATATTTGATTATATAATTTTATATTTATGCTGTTATCCAATACACATTAAAAATCCATAGTAATAACACAATTTAGTAATGCTTTAAAGCTTTTATTTAAACAGGACAGAACAGAACAAACAGGACCAAAAGTGTAACCAGCAGGCCAAGGGAGGTGATTCTACTCCTCTCTTCCACTCTCATGAGAATCTACCTGGAGTTTTGTGTCCTGCTATGAGGCCACCAACGTAGGAAGGATGTGGAGCTGTAAGGGTGAGCAGGGAGGGGTGCCACAAAGAATAACAGAAGGCTGGCACACCTCTGCCATGGACACAGGTGGAGAGAGCTGGAGCTGTTCAGCTTGGAGAAGAGAAGGCTCTGGGGAGACCTCACAGCACCTTCCAGGACCTAAAGGGGCTAAAGAAAGCTGGTGAGCGACTTTTTATAAGGGCCTGTAGTGACAGGACAAGGGGGAATGGCTTCCACCTGATAGAGGGCAGGTTTAGTTTACATATCAGGAAGAAATTCTTCACTGTTAGGGTGAGGCACTGGAGGAGGTTGCTCAGGGAAGTTGTGGATGCCTCATTCCTGGAAGTGAAGGCTGAATGGGGCCCTTGAGCAATCTGGTGTAGTGGAAGGTGTCATGAAGGTAAGGGAATTTCTTCAGCATTTTTACTACTGCCTTTTGTATGATGTGAGGATACAAAACAGAGGTGTCATTACCAGTTTTGAAAAGGGTTGTCAACCTCACTCGAAAGAGATTTGATGGTACGTGCATCTGTTTTGCAAATGGGGAGAGCGTGCAAGAGCTGAAAGGGCGGTAGGCTGAACAGGAAGGTAAAGGAAATGCTTGCAAGGCCAAGACTAGCTATGTTAACATCTTACCCTTTGAAAAAAAAAGTTACATTTACATGAGAACACAGTGTCCAAAAAAAAAAAAAAAANTACTCCTCTCTTCCACTCTCATGAGAATCTACCTGGAGTTTTGTGTCCTGCTATGAGGCCACCAACGTAGGAAGGATGTGGAGCTGTAAGGGTGAGCAGGGAGGGGTGCCACAAAGAATAACAGAAGGCTGGCNAATTTAAAAAAAAAAAAAGTGCAAAAAAAAAAAAAAAAAAAAAAAAAGCATGTGGTAACTACTCTGTATTTTGTCGTTCCAGTTCCCAAGGAGATATGGTTTTTCTTTGGTTGACTGCTCTGTTAACCATGGGCTAATGGTTGGCTCAGAGACCAGCACTGGTTTGAGATGACAATAACTCTGAAGTGGTGGACAATTTCTTAGGATGCCACTTGTACAGGTGAGGGAGTTTATTGTTACAGATTTTAATGGCGCTGAAGACCTGATAAGAGTGAAATCTTTGTGGTCAATTCACTTTGCACTCTTCAACTGCAGCTCAACATACTAAAGACCACTATGAAAGATAATTTTTCCTCTATTACATTGTTTATAATTTAGGCTGGTTAGGACAAAGCTTTGTTCATATGTTCATGTACAGTCTTAGATATTGATTAAAGTAACAGCCTGGAGGGATAATTAGTATGTAAACAATAAACGACATTGAAAGGAAACGTGGCTACAACTGCTCTTTATGGAAAGAAAAACTAATTTTGGGATGATTGGCAGCACGATGGTAATATAAAATAAATTATAATGAGTGATTTAACAAGAAAAATCAAAGTTAATAGCATACATAATAACAGGGAACATAATTTAGGAGAGCTGATATGTTTCAGAGGGTCACAAACAGCTGCATTTTATTATTTATGCAAGAGTTATTACTACACGCAACGCTAATTAATAATCACTTGAAGTAATAGGATTAAAACTTGACAAAAATCAAGCCAAGTGAGTTTTAAGCCATATTAGTAGTGACATTTCCCCCTCAGATTTCTGACTAATGAGACAGAAGGATAGCATGGATTTGTAATCGTTTCTATGCATATATAATTATATCTGAACTCTCAGAGAGAATGAGGGGACATTTGACAACAGCTCATTCAGAAAAGGGGAAAAGATGAAAAAAACAAACAGGGCAGTGAATATTAGCAGTGCCTCTTGCCCTTGTGTTTAAATGCTCTTACTGACTTCATTGAGAGTGAGAGAAACTATCATTAAATCATGATCCATGAGATCTCTTAGGTGTATGTATATCTTTAATGAGCAATACCTTAAATACTTTAGACATATGTGTCCAATTTAAACATCTGTCGAACTCAATCCAGTTGTGTGCAATCTGTTTCAGCACAATTTGAAATTATAGTGGAAAAGAAAAAGTGAAATACAATAAAAATGTGTTTGTTTTTTTTTTTTATAATGAGGTCAAAAATACTAAAGTATATGTTTGAAAGAATTGTGTTCAGGGACATGAAGAATGAAAGATTACTATTTATCTCAACTTTTTTTCAAGTTTTTGAAAGCAAAAATAAAAAGAAATAGGAAAAAATGAAAGAAGGATTCTATTAAAATTATTTTTGAAATAGATTAGAAAATCTAGAAAGAAGCGAAAAAAAAATTCCACCTACATCCATCTATGTCTATTTCAATAGGGAATTTGGCTTTCAAATACTTTGGGTTTAACTGTTTTGTGAAAGTTTTAAAGTGCTTTTTTTAGTTTTCTGCAATACCACTTTTTACTAGAATTGGAACAATAGTCAAACTGATGGAGCTAGAAGTAGTGAACGTATTTCCAACAATTCTGTATTTCTGTCAGGTTTCCATGTGAATGTGACTGAAGCTGATGGTCAGTGCTTTGTCACAGTGATGAAGCAGAGAAGCAGCACCACAAAAATGGGTCTGGAATGAGAAACTGACCAGTGGATCAAAATCTGACACTTTCAAACACAGCCTCTTCTCAGGCACAGCTTCTATATGCACCAAGAGGGCCTTTACCAGGCTTACTGCCTGCTATGATCTCCCTCTTTACACATCTGGATCCTCTTTCAATTTGGTCTGAGCTTTCAACTCTGTTATTGATTCTTTACACTCCCTTACAGCTTTTGCAAAATATATTTTCGACACAGAAACTAAACCTAAAATTTGTGCTAGGAGAGAATGAAATTATTCAGAATATGGAAAGAAAAATAATTGAGACACTGGAGTTCAGTAGGAGACCATGGTGAAATGAAAGTGTAGAAGGATCAATTTGAACATTTTTCCCTAAATTCAAAGTGGTTAAATGTAGGTCAAAATCGCCCAGAAAGAACTATACTTTAAACAGTTACCCTAGAATTAGGAGGGGATGGGGGGGGGGGAAACGTGAAGAAGGCTGTTGGAGAAAAAAAAGCTAAAATATTTTCCTCACTCACCAGACAAAATTTTGGCCAGTTCTGCAATTCCCTTTGTGATGTGTCTGATTTTGATTGCTGCCTTTTTACAGAAGGAACTGACTTAGATACACCTGGTGTTTAAGACGGAGATTTACTGTAAAAGAGAGTGGTCAGAGACAATTCATGAGAGAAATGTTGGAATGGGAAAATTTACTTCAGATTGGTCGAGATGGAGAAATGACAAGACAATTCTCAGAAGAAGTACTGAGAAAATATTTATGTGATGTGGTTCATGAGGAATATGTTCAAAAGAAGGTAGAAAGTACATATGCTCAACCAATGAATGTCAGAATTACTATTAAAAAAGGAAGTGCTATGAATACTGTGATCATATTTGGAGAATAAAATATTAGAACATCTTGAATGTGCCTTCCTATAACTACCCATGGTAGCCTCCTTTGTACTGTCATTTATTTTGAAATTTTATCCTGAATATTTCACTTTGAAAGTGTTTATCTTCTTTACAGCAAAATAAAAAATCATCACAAGTTCCTGTGGGGTTTTGGTCACCATTTTCCTCCTAATTTTTATGACACCTTTTCTTTCCAATATAACATTGCTTTTAAAGCCATGATTTAGTATATTGCTTTTAAGAAAACAGAAGTTTGTGACTCTCCATGTGGACTCTGATGCATATAGAACAAACTAGCAAGGTCATGTCTAGTATTACAAAATTAAATTTGTGTGAAGTTGTTGTCAGAGTTATAAACAAACAGTGATGACTGTTATTTTCATAACATATTCCATGTGTATCCGTATGTTATTGGGTACTTCTGGTGAAAGTGTTTGGGAACTTGAAAGTCTAGAGATGTGTTGATCTTCCTTTTGTTTAATATTTACAAATTTTTTCCTCTGTTAGATAAAGCAGACACTTCTCTTTCTAGTTGAGAAAATAGAAATAATACACCTCCACTAAAATATTAGAGAGAAATTTGACTCGGGATGTCTTAATTTATGTGAATATTTTACATTGCTTTAGGAAACATGACTAGGATTCATCAAAAGAAACTAGGAGAGAAAATGTTCAATACAAGGAACTCGTTCTTCATGTAATGATCAATTAAGCTGTAGAAGTTTTTGCGCAGAATGCTCTGAGTGCTAAATGCCAATACAGCTTTGTAACCAACCTAACAACTTCATAAAGGGAAAAAACCCAGCTGAGGGTCATTAAAAATAATAGAAGTACTTCCAGCTGTCTCAGGGATACCCCTTGAACTGTAGCTTTTCAGGGGATAGGAGAATATATGGTGGCTGTGTTGCCATTTTCTTCTCCTCATATATGTCCCTAGATAGCCGTGAGTAACAACTGCCAGTGAGAACTCACTAACTTGATTTACTTTCGACCAAATTAAATGCTTTTCCTCTTAGTTTCTTAAGAATAGTAAGCCTGTAGCTCATAACAGAATTAAAATAGTATCTCTGCTCAAATTCAAGTGTAACAGTGTTCTGTGGTTCAAAATAAAAGTTTAATTCATGCTTTAGGGGAAAGCAATCATTTGTTGATGAATTAGTTAATATCCAGAAGTTGAACAATATTCTCTAGAATCACTTCTACATTAACTTTAGTCTACTAGGTTATTTTATTTTATAGATTAAAAAGTATATAGAACCTGAAATTCAATCCATACTCTTATTCCACTAGATTGATGTCAGTCAATGGTATATATTTTTTTTTCCTGATTTCCTCCTAGATTGTTGTCACCAAGATGATCAGTTGCAAATAGACACAAGAATTTTAAAATTCATTGCTCAGAAATACAACTTTTGAAATTCACTTGCTATGAAAATTACTGTTAATGAATATTTTTTATAATGGAAAAGATCCTATTGAAAAATGAATCCTTTGCATTTAGCAAATGATGCAGCAAGAAGTTAAAATAGAAAGTTCCTATAAAGATACTGGAAGCCATAAAACATTTGTTCTACTAAATTGATCTTACTTGCTTAATTGATGAATTTTTCAGAAATTAAGTTTATTCCAGTGTTAACACTGTGGGAACAATTCTGATGACTATTTAATAATATGCCAAGTAGCTACCATTACTCTGTAAGCCTTGCAAAGTCTAAATTGTGTTTTCTTTCATTTTTATAAGGAGAAAACTCACTAGAAAAGTCCATCATTAAAAAGACATGATTTTGTTCTTCGAGGTACAGACATTTGAAAATTGTTCTTCATCACAGCACTCAGTGCTTTTAATCATAAAGATACGTGAGGGGGCTGAATGGAAAACAAAACTAACACTTAAAAGAAATCAAAATAACCCTGCTCAGCTGAAAAAAGCCCCATATGACATGCTGCTTATATTAGGAATTTTTCAGTTCTCATAACGAAATTCTAAAGATGAATTTAACAGTACAGAGGATTTCAATTCTCAGCGCATACTCAAAATACAGTTTTCCTTGTTTAATGCAGACATTCCAGCACAGACCGACACGTCCCCACACCCAGAGAAGAGGAATGGAACAGAAAGTCCATCCAATTTCACGGTGTGAAACCCGCTCGTGCTCTGGAGACAGAATGAAGGTGAGTGTGGTTCTGTCAGTCAGCCCAGGGGCTGGGGAGCAGGGCTGTCCCCCACGCCGACCTTCACTGGGATGTGGGTGTAGGTGGCAGATGCCGCTATCAGCAGGGGTTGCTCCGAAACCTCGCCACCAGCGCGGGCGCCGAGCGCCAACGCTCCCCGCTAGCTCCTGGTAGGTTTGGCCTCTGGGAGAGAGCCGGGTCTTCTTCAGTCAGAAGAGTCAGCACCAGTAGTTTCAGGTGAGTTATCATCAGGGACTTGGTGTGGAACCAACCTTCTTCTTTGTTCATCAGGGAAATTTCAGCTGAGCGTTAAAGTATCACTCTCCAAAAGTGAGCTGAGCTCTTTACTCTCTGGAACATCAGAGCTCTGAAACACAGAAAGGTTTAGTTGCATTTTACCCGGCATCAAATATTTTCCACAAATGTTCCAGCAGAACCGATGAAGATTTGATGAATTAATTCAATATTTTAACTTTGCAGGACATTTAGTACAATCACAAACTGCTTCTTCAACCACATCAACCATTTACTTTTTCACAACATGCACGATAATCCTGTCAGAACTAAGAATGAAGTCGTGATCAGTGATAGTCCCAGTCCTACAGAAAGAGGTTTAGTTTTTAAGAAGGAAATACAGCTTTTTGGTTTTGTACCTTTCTATTTTATCATAGTGGTCTTTATTCCCCACTTATTTTAATTTTTGATTATCCTGAAAATCTTATAAATTATGACAAGTTTTGCTATATTATTTCTTTCAGAACATCTGATCAAAAAAAATTTACTGATACTTCTCTATTCCTATGGAAATATGGTAAAATCAAAAATTAACTGTACATTCTATATGCTTAATCACAAATGTAGTTACTGTCAGGAAAGCTAAAAGACACCTTCTGCTTCAATAGAAGTCTTGATAATAGTTTTGGTTAAAATGTTATGAAAAATCCTGTTTTTCTCTTTGAAAAAGAAGCTTTCAAACAGTTGTGTTTCCCACTACTCTCTTCACCCAAAACTATATTTAAAATACTTTTAAATATTTTAGCCAACTCTAGTCCCAGTCCAATGTTTTGCTGTACTTACGTTAATAAACGATTGTCTAATTAGGACTTTAAGATGAGTTATACATGCAAAATATGGTTACTTTCTATTTTTTTTCCTTTTTTCCCTTTAGACATATATGTATCTATAGTTTGCATGCATATAGAGAAGGGGTAGTAACAGTTTGACACTGACCTTGAAGTAAATTAGTTGTTCACACTATTTAAATAATACACAAATGAGTTAATTCCGTAGGTCTCTGCAATTTCTCCCGTTTCCCAGGAATATCTATTCACAAACCTGTTCTCTCACTAATTAAAAGGCAATGAAGTCTGAATCCCCTGACTGTGTGCTGATTACTGAGTCTTTCCTCCTCCATGGCCTTCAAATACCTGTTCTGCCCAAGTTTTGTTGTCTTTTGGCATAGAAAAGGTATTTAGCAATTCAAAAGAGACTTAACAGAAAAATTCTCCAAATAGATTTCCATAAATGCTACTTAATTCTCAAATCATGTTTGAAGAATTATCTGGGACACAATTTCAATGGAAGATTTATAAAGCCTATGATATAGCAACTGACCTGTTAGTAATTAATAATTAATATTTCTTGTTCATATGAATTAATTAAAATCATAGCTTAACAGAAGAAAATAAAAGTGTATCATGTCCTTCTTATAACTATCTTGTAACTAACTCTTTTTTCCCCACTATGTATTTCTCCACCGTATTGTCACTTAATCTTGCCTTACAACCCTCCTGAACAGATGCCACCAAGAGTGGTAGTTTCTGCACTATTGATGAGCATAAAGTAATTTGCATGATTCTCATCCTTTCTTTTATGCTCTGCAATGCTGTGAGAAAAATCAAGCCACAGTTACTAAAACATTTGACCAGTTTTACCGTGGCAGTAATAATAATAACGGTAGTTTTCCAAGATCTTAAAATAAAAAGAAAAAAAACATGTTTCAAGTTTTTGTGATTGTTGGATTGACAGTTTTCCTTTATCCTAGACAAGTAGAATACAGAGAATTATAGCTAACAAATCAGCAATTTCTCACACTGGGTTCTCTCTGGACCATTGCATTGCCCCGTATTTTGTACTTTGCACTTCAGGAAAAATGAGAAGTTTTTTTACCTCATATGTGCTTTTGAGCTGAAAATACACTTGTCCAGAAATCTAGCCCAAGAGAAGAAGGGAAAATTGCACCCATATGTAAATCTTGACCCTTCAAGGAATGTTCTGTGGAGTCTGAAAACAATGCATATAGAATCCCTCCCACCTTCTCTCCACATCCATTGGTATGATCACAGAGACCATAAGTTAGAGTTTTGAGAAGGAAGTAGCAGATAAAAGGATTTCTACTTTGAGGTGAAGGCGGAAAATCTCTACTTGGAGGAAGTATTATGGATACAGAATATAAAATCTGGTTTGGCATGGCTTGAACTCTTTTTGAATTATATGATTATATGAGGTTGGACTTGATGATTTTGGAGGCCTTTCCCAACTTCAATGATTCTGTGATTCTGTACTTAACTGTATATTTGAACAAGTCTTAGTCCTTCACTATTAAAACAGTACGTGTGTCTACAATCTTATGAAATGTCTTAAAAGAATAATAAATAATTTTTTGGTTTTTTCCCAGCAACAAAATGGTCATGTCCAGTGGGATGTGTTCTTCCCAAGCATGTTAAAAATCTCTGCCAGATGCTTTATTCCTTTAACACTTGCAAAGTTTTTGTTTCTGTTCTGATGGGTCCCGCTGTTATGTTTAAAGCTGGAAAGATGTTGATGCAAACTCATTTCCATCAAAAATACCAAGCTGATCACAAAGTAATCTATAAGCAAGTATCCCAGGCTCCAGAACACATATTTAGTCATATTCTGTTTTATTTGTACCAAATGGCAACCCAAGCTAATTTCAATTGTGGCTAAGTACTTTTCAAAGCTAAANGCCAAATAAACAACCCAAACTGTATTCAGGACCCCAAAGGTTTGAGCTGCTCACGGAAAAAAGACAAACCTTGCTCCAGAGTAGATTTAAAGACAGTAGAATGGCATATTGTTAAAAAGACAGAAAATTGTATTATTCACTTAGGACCAGATTTTGAAGGCAACTGGAACTCAAACAGAATGCCAAGGCAGAGAGTCAGATGCTTATTATCACTAATTTCAATGGGGGCTAAGTACTTTTCAAAGCTAAATTTTCTTAAGTGCTTGTTTGCATTACCTTATTATAAAAAGAAAACAAAAACAAAAACAAAAAAAAAAAAAAAAGGAAAAAAAGACATAGACTTTATGTCAAGTCCCAAAAGTGATCTCCTTGCAGTGATTACTGTAGGACATCCTCTTAGCATGACTGGGCTGGCAGTGATTCAGTCCAGCCTGTGTGTGTATTGGTGAAAGGATTTGATGTTTTCTTACTTCATATGTAAGAAGGTTTTTAAAATTATTTTAATACTATAATTCATTACCCTGACCTTATTATAAAGAATTTTATTCTGTACCTTATTCATTTATTCAAATTCTTCTTCACTAAATTAGTACAAGAGACTTACCAGGAGTTTACTGCTTTTCCATCTTTTAAATAATGTTATCTGTAAGCCCATCCTGTTTAATTCTTTCTATGTTAAGTTAATACAATTATTTTAGAGATTTGGGCCTCTTTGTTTAGTTTATGCAGGGACTTGGATTATAAAGCAATTAAAATATTCAGTGTGTCCAATGATGCAATACATCTCTCATTTTATAACATTTAAAACTGATCTTTATTCTTACTTTTCTAAAGATAATAATGGAAACTAAACACAAAAAAAAAGACAAGATTGTCTGAAGTGATGGCCACTCTAATTCCTGAATGAACTTAAGTATAGGTAAAACCAAAGGTTTCTGATTTGGGGTACTCTACGACATGGGTTTACGTAACTCATTTCCTATTTTAAACAACTCTCAGCATCTTGGCCAAAGGTTATATATAAAAAAATGAATTAAAATAATTTTCTTTGGATGCTTTGATGCTTTTCATTTATTGAGACAGATGTGTGGAAACTCTGGAACTAAGGTATGTTTAAGATACTGTATCATTCTAAACCCTTGTGTTATTACCAGGCTTACTAAATGCCGTGGCTGCCATTGGTGATGAAACGGAATTGTGGTGAAACAAGGTCAACAGTCTCCTATTGAAAAGTGTGATACTAAAGGAGAGTTCATGTATTAAATCTTTTACTCAAAATGATCAGCTGTCACAGCATTTCAGTGTCATGCTCTGTCCTCAGAAAGTAGAATACAGCCTGAACCAAAGAATATTTCACTGAACATTTAGTTTTCATGGCTCATTTTGAAACTTATAATGGAGATGTCTTCTTTGTTACTTAGGGATTTTGGCAGAAATACGTTTTATTATGATCTCATTTTCAAAGACTGGGAAATGGGATTTTCTCATGTGCTTCTAAACTCAAATTTTGATTACGATTTTGTTCCACAATGTTGTTCACCAAAACCTTTGAAGTAAAAATATCTTCACATTCTGGTGCTTGAACATCTGCTGTTGAATCCTCTCCTGCTGAGCATCCTTTATTACAATAGATTTCTCTAAGAATCTTGATTGATTGACTCAATTTGGTGGATTGAAGCCTTGAATATTTTGGTGTCCTGGACAAGTCCAGTTTACTGCAGAGGCTTACAGTCTTAAGTTTAGACTTGTCTCAGTCGTCATGATCATGTGTGTGAATAACACACACGTTTCAGTTTATTTTTCTGCTCCTCTTGAGCTGGAAGGTACTGAAATTTACAACTAAATAGAGTTTGCATGTACCTAGACAGCTGTGAAGATAATAATAATAATAATACTATATCAGTGTTGGAAAAACCTTTCTATTTCTCTAATTACAAGGCTATTGGAAGTAGATTTATTATATCATTTAAGTATGACTCTTATGTTGGCAAAGCAAACCAGAAATGTGGAAAGTTATGTTGCTTCAGGAGCATACTAAAGCACAATTGTGATTCACACCAGAAAAATGACCCCTTCAAAGTCTAATTCAGAAA
The DNA here is from genome assembly GCA_013400495.1 of Nicator chloris. NCBI lineage: Eukaryota > Metazoa > Chordata > Aves > Passeriformes > Pycnonotidae > Nicator > Nicator chloris. The sequence continues at coordinate 12,625 of WAAE01023348.1, forward strand.
GAGCTTAAATAAAGGCCATGCTGCCAAGTTCTCACCTGCTACAGATTTAGCTTCCCACTCCGTTGTGTCCTAAGCAAAAGCCAGTGTGTTTGTTGGGTAAGTGTGAAGGGGTTCAGCTCCTACACCATTCCTAATCACTCCTACATAAGAAGAATTAAAAAGAAATCAAAAAAGAATACTACATTATAATTAAAAACCAATTAAAGTTTAAGAGTATGTTTCATTTATTAACTTCTCAGGAATCTTTTGTTACCCTTTCACTTTGTGAAAATGCCATGGTATCTATGGAAGGGCAATACCCTTCCCTAGAAAGATGATTCTTAAGTCCACAAAGGACACTCAAGACTGATTAGTTTTATAGCTAGTAACTTTTTTAATATGGATATTCACATGATGTGGCTTCTTTCTGTCAAGTCTGTCACAAAATAAATTTTGTTAACCTAATTACTCATATGAAATGAATAAAAGAGTTTAGAGATTCTACTGAAGTGGATACATTGCTTTTATTTAAATGAGTAGCTATAAATAAATGTTTATGTTATTTACCATCTTGCAATTCTTAGAACTCATAAATTAACTTTATAATCTGCAGTAGCTGTTGTACAAGTGTGAATGACTGAAACACTGTAATGTTTTGTAAATGTAATTTTAGCAAGAACAATCAATCATTACTCAAAGTAAAACTTGATTTTTTGGAATGTTAGTTATTTGTCTGAAGCCTAGCTGGGATTTCTAGACTATAATTTTCCTCTTAAAGGATTTGTTTGTGCTTGGTATTAACAGGTTATCAGGAGTCTCTGTCAGCTTCCACAATGAGTTAAAACACAAATGTGACATTTGGCAAGCGTATTCCAGACTGATAACAGGTATGTTTGTGTCCACATTGCTGGATGTGTTTGAGTGCAGTGATGTCCCCTTGTGGACAAGGCTGTGATATTTCCTACCTGTACAGAATTTATAGAGGAGATAAATCTATGCCTTGAGTCTTCTTCTCTAGAGCTTGCACTGATTGCACACTTGTATGTAAATGGCTCTACAGTGGGAACTTGGATGGATGTCAAATACTTGTCTCAAAGGGTAGAAATAACTGAGTCCATGTCATTGCCGTCTTAATTTTGAGTATCTGGAGTCTTTAAAATTAAGCTAAACCCCATGACATGTGTCCTGACTGTAACTGTAATTTAAATCTCAATTCCTCCTCTCAATTTCATCACTCAAAGACATGACTACTATCTTGGTATCTGTATTTTGCCTGGCAAGGCCTCATGACTTAGAGAGGAGTGTAGATCACTAATCAGAGGGTCATCTGGCACCACTCTTCACATGTAAAGTGGGGGAAAAGAGGCCTGAAAAAATACATTCATGAAAGTTAAGAAGGTAGATTTTGTGCGGCCTGAGCTGCTGAGTCCCCTAAGGATGCTCAAAATGTGGGTGTAACACTTGCTGAAATTCAAGATATTGCTCTTTGAAAGGCTCTGGCAGGTCCGTCACCCTTTAAAGAGCAGTGACTATGTGGGATGGACATGAAAAAGATAATAATAAAAGTGCTCCTGATCAACATCTTTCAGTACTGACGATTTCTACTTGGTCAACTAATGTAATACCAGTGACATATTGAAATAATTGTTTTGTTAGCCAAGCAGTCCTCACTGCTGTTAAAAATATTTATAAAATTAATTTGAAGGGTACTGTGACCAGTTAATTTCTTCACTTCTGTCATATTATCAGTATACATTTCTACAATCTAATGTTACCTAGCAAAAAATATCAGCTAGCACCAGGACAAGAGAACTACTTCTTAGCAGGATTTGGGAAACATTTTTAAATTCACTTTGGAGAATAAGAAAAGGACTGCTTATTCTAAAAATGTATAGTTCTCTTTATTCTCTGTATGTACTGACATATTTTATATAGGAAATAAAATTCTATTAAGTGGAACAAGGAGGAACCAACAAAAGCATTAATTGTATTGGTATGATGACCAGGAACATTTAAAAACGTGATAGAAATTTATGTGTATTTATTGAGCTTTACTTTGCCAAATTCTCATGGTATTATGCTCCCCTACTATAAAAAAAATTCACCTATTATTTCCTCCCGTTGTCTTGCTGTTTTCTGCCACATTCTTGGAATCTGCACGTCTGATTCCACAGAGATGTCCCTTTCCAGAGTAGTAAATCAGCACAAAATGTGTCACTTTTTGTCCTGACTGTGTTGAGGCAGCTTTCTGCCATGCACGGGCACCAGAGTAACCTGGGACAGGGCAACTGATGCAGGCAAAGGAGCTCACCTGTCCAGGGGCAGGTGTCAGCCTGGAAAGCTTCATCCTCAGCCCATAAACCTGGGGAATAGCTGAACACTTCTCTAGAGACTTCTTAATCAGGGCTGAAATGTCTCAGAGATTATGCCAGAGGTAAAGTATCTTCTGGAACGATTTTGGGTTTCATTTTGCTGCCGCTATTACCGCAGACTGTCTTTTCCCAGGAGGGGAATATTTCACTTCAGCAGGATTATCAGTTTGAAGGAGTGTTGCTTCACACAAGTGGTCCTGTTTCAATAAACCTTGTTTGACAGTGAAGGCTGCAGTGTTCTCCTGCGCTTTCTGAGACTGCACAAGGATAGATGTGTCTGGGCTTTTTACAGTTCTTCCTGTCAGATTAATTTCAAGGAGCCAGGAGCATTAACAACTCCTTCACTTAAAGAGGACTGGTAAGGATTTCTGTCTGCCTCTCTTCCATGCCTCTAATAATTGCCTAGCTCCTGGTGGAGGACTGTAGATCACTAATGCTGCACTGAGGTACCAAATTGATGGTGTCCCTGATGTATCTGTGCAACAGAGGACACAAGCCACACTGGGTAAGGGAGCTCCCATCTTCTCTACTCCTTGGAGGGAAGGGATACGTTCACCCAGATTAGGGACTGGATGGTTGTATGTAGGGGAGGGCAAGGGAAGGAGGCAGCAAAGCTCTGAATCAGACTTCATGCTGAGTGGGCCATGAGGCTCTTAAGCATGGGAACTACAAATTTTCTGAGATTAAATGCTAACAACAACAACAAGAACAAAAAAATATGTCAGCTGCATATCAGTGTCCTTGCCTCTTCAGGAGATCGTGACTCTGCCAAAAACTCATCCAATAATATATATACATAATTTTCTCATTGTTTTGGGCTCTTCCATGTAATGTGTGGGCTTGTATGTCAATGGAGCAGGAAGGTCAGCCCTAAACTGTGTATTGTGCAGGAACATTTGTCATGCTGGTAAATAATAGCCTGTACTGTGGAAGAGCCTTTATTTGAATTATGTCCATACATGCTAACTAAAACTGGACTGTTCTTTCTGTATGTATCAAACAGTCAGAAAACCTCCCTGATGTCAGATGTTATATAAATTACCAAGTATTTTGAAAGCAGTCTTGTTTTGTGCAAAGCTGTTTTGCTGACTCCCTCCTATCCAAGGTGTTCCTATGCTGATAGCATCATGTTCTCTTAAGTGAATTTCTTGTAAAAAGATTAGGTCAGCTTTTTTTCTGTTTCAAAATATTTTTTGTGGTTATAACTCAAAGCCATTTATGTTCCCCATTACAAATTCAATTATCTGGTTTGCCATAATTCCCCTCTGTAATATTTGACCATTTGGTATGGTATACAATGTCGTTGTCAAGTTTTAACATAACTATAAAAAGACTAGCATATTCTAAAACTATTTGGAGATGCTGATTTGTAAAGGGATTAATATACCAATATAACCCTGAAAAATCTACTAGAATAATTTGCATATATTTGCAGTTTATCTTTAGCCTTGTTTCTCATCAACAGGCTCTGTTGATTTCTTATATCACCATTAAATCTCTTATACATAAAAATGATAAAATTAATTATTTGCAACAAAAAGGAAAGATGGGAAGTTGAAGCAATAGAGATAATCAACATAGTCGTAGCTAAACTGGTATAAGCAAGAAAGACCAGCAGGGTGTGATTTTTTTCTTTCCTTCTGTGGTATGCAGATGTGACTCTACTGGTACAAAAAATTAGAAGTGTGTGTTGGGTTGCTTGTTCTTTTTTTTTTTTTCCTTGAAAAATTCTATTACAGGCCAGTCATCATATCCAAATTTCCCTGGCTGATGGAACCTGACAGGATCGCAGCCTATGGGAATATGTCTGTAGGCCAGTAATTTTTTTTGTTCTTGTCAGAAATACTCAAAAGGGTAAGGCCATCTGCTTTCCTGCAATTAGATACTCCCCTTTCAATTGTAATATACTGCGAGTCAGATAATTTATTCATCCCAGGGTAAATGTATACACTAGCAGCATGGTGGAAATGGGGGGAACGAAGCCTGGCAGAGGAATAAATAACTCTGCTGTACCTCATCCCACCCACACAGACACTCAGGGTGTCACACTGGCTGTCCCTCTGAGCATCCCTTCCCAGCCCCCTCCTCTTGCTTCGGGACAGGAAAGAAAACTGTCATTGCCCAGTTGCTGGAAGATCTCTGCAGAACTGTGGTTATTTGGTTTAAAATTTTCAGCGGTCCATGAAGATGTAGATGGATTGTCTGATTTGGGTAGTAAGGCATCTGGTAACAGTAGAAAGAATACTGGCAGATACAGCACAACCAGTGTGCGAGACAGAGTATCAAGGACACCAAAGCAAACAAGCAGAAATGTGCACCAGTAAAGGAGATTTTTTTAATCTCAGTGTCACCCAGCGAACAAAATTTGTTGCTGTAGCTATCCAAAAGCCACAGCCTTTGCATTAATCAGAGGCAGGACCATGAGATGCTACATGGCTGTGCCCTCTCCTGCAGGTGCTGGCTCCAGCAGTGTGTGCCAGGGGGTGAGGAGCTGTGTACCCTGATCCCGGTGGGCTGCCCTTTGGGCAGTAGCAGTCTGGTGGGTGCCCAGGGGACGGAAAGGTGCTGATGCAGGTTGCAGACCTCATGTGGGTGTTTTGGGAAGGAAACCCAACAATTTTCTCCTGTGAAAACCCACATCATCCTGTAGGAAGGCTGATGACATCAACCTTGGGGCCAGAAGGGCATCTGGAAAGTGAATGTGACCCCAATCATAACTGGAAGTTTATTAGTAGGTTTTCTTATATAACAATTTACATTGTCACTAATGAGGCTTTATCAATCTGGATGCGAGGTGTTGATAGTATTAAAACTGGACTAGTAATTATCACTTCCTGTAGTGTGATTAGGCTGCTAAAACATGAATTAGGAAAGCAGAAAATTCTTGAGTCCATTTTTATGGTACGTTCCCTTTTCCCCCATGATGAGGTTTTGAGTGCTACCAGTGGAAGAGCTTCCTGCTGGAGTTAATTCCATGTGAGAATGAAAAATTTGATTTTGAAGCACTTAGTGTAACAGTAGCAGTATTTAAAGATCCCAGGCTAACAATAGAATAAGGAAAAAAAGTCTTGTGACTACTAAGCCTCTAAAATTAAGCTGGATCTGCCCTCTTAACTGTATTTCTACATAAATGGTAATTATAAAATTTTAAAGGGTGAGAGGTCAAGTAAATATTTCTCTGGAGCAAAACTCAGGTTCCAAGCTCTTTCAATAGTCAGAAAAATTCTGATACAAATCAAATCAGAAGTGTCTGGCTGTTGCTTTGTAATAGTAAAATAAAAGAAAATATCGTAGTTAGTCATCTTTGAATGTTGGAGAGACTCTGAAAATTGTATCCCATTGCAATTAAAAACATGAGAATTATATCTGGTATTTGAAAAATTGTTCAAATCAATAGTGTGTAGCTTTTGTGAACACACATTAATCAAATTTCATTTGATGGAACTGATTTTAAAAAACATGTATACAAGGTATAGATGCAGCTCTTCCTAGAAATAGTCTTCAGTCTATCATTTGCGTGCATGACATGGGAGATACTGAAGAAGTGAATTCAGAGACTAAAAATATCACAGAGCATTGATCAGAATTAAGATCAGTTCCAACAGAGCAGCTCTAGAAATTAGAGTGCTCCTGGGAGAAATACAGAAGTCAGTGTGCTAGACCCTGTGCTTGTGTAGATTAGCACTGAAATCAATAAAGCTCTTACTTAGTCACAGCTTTTGCTGCTGTTAAATTAAGGTAAAATTTATGACGAGGCTTTCTAGTGTTCTGTCTCTTGGAAACGTGTGGGTGGCCAGAAGGCGACTGTGTACAGTAGAAATGCATCACGAAACGTTGGGCGCGAAATGGAGGAGACTGATGGTGAAGATGACACGGCTGTGGCTGTACATACTTGATCTGGAAGTACTTCAGCACCATATTGTCCCATCAACAGACTGAACCTTTAAGAGAGGAGGCGGCGTATGGAGCCCTAATGCAGCATTTTCCATCTGCTATGATGTTGGATGTTGGCATCCATTCCATAGGCTCGTGATTTAGCGCTCTCACACCTGATGTTTTGTACGCACCCCCGGCAGCCATCAGTTGCAGTGGAGGCTGGAATTTGTCTTGCTTTAGGTGAAACAAAGTGATTTTTACAGACATATTAAATAGCAGAACAGATTGCAAAACCCCAGGCTAGATATCACTAGGAGCTTAAGAGACTTCTTCAGGGCAATTTTTTTTCTACTTCACTTCATAAGTAGGATAAGGTAAACACCTATCCTTTATGAACAAACATTGCTTTATATAAACCCACAGACAGGAGACATTTCCTTACAAAAGGAAGTTAAAGCCTGATAGAAATGTGATGTATATTACATCTATCTTAATGGAAATGTGAGGATTTGCTTTCATTTTACAGAATGAATTTGCTTCCCACAAATTCCTGGAAAATATACTTGTTCCTTTAAAAACTTCAGTCTAGATGAATTGAGGTTACAACCCTAAAATGTTTCCTAACACTAATCTCACATATTACCAGGGTGATAATAACTTTCTTCAGCTGATAGTGGTGAAAAGCGAACAGGGAAAAGGATTGCTGAGCTTTCATTTTTGTTCTTCCAGTCACCTTTTCTGAACATATATGCCATTAAATCTTTAGCCTAGGAAACAGAACAAAGATTTATTGTCTCAAAGTAGAATTTCCCAGACACCAAAACAGAGGAAAATACGAGTTTGGTGGTTTATGAAAAAGAGAGGCAATGCGTAAGACCTACCTTGTCTGCTACAGTGGTATTTCTATATGTGCATGTAGTATTTCAAAATATGTATCTGGAAAGATATATATTCCCTTCTCTCTCCTGAAGTCCTAATATGAAACACGCATTTATAATCTCATATGAAGTATTATACATTTTTCAGATTATATTTGTGTTTGACATGCCATTAGTCAAATTCAAGTAAACACCGTCAAAGCTTTTCTTTATTTATTACTTTTTTTCAATGTATGACTATTCTTATAAAAAAAATTGTCTTGATTAGTTCTTTATTCATTTTTCTTAAATACAGTAGTTCAGATCATTGAGACTTAAGTTTAAATCCATCATTGGCACTGTTTATACTACTTCCCATGTATTTGGGGAAAGGTAAATGAGAACCAAACACAAAAAACATTCACATAAAACCCATTGCTCATACAATGAAACTGCATACTTCTATTCATGTACAGAAGGCTTAATGATTGTGTAAATGTGAAAGTTAGGGCATTTCCTCAAATAATGGAAGGAAATCCTAGCTGTTGACAGTTGAACTAGAAATGTCTGCTATCCCTAACTAAGCAAAGACAAACAAAGTGGCTCAAGGGCTGCATAAACAGGTATCATGTCAGTTAACTGTCTTTGCATTTTGCAGAATTCAATGATGAAAAAAAAAAAATATTTTTTCCCTAATGCATTTCTTTCTCATGCTTGGAAAAAATCATAAGTCTATTAGGCGTATTCCAGTGGTGACTTTCAAAAAAACAATATGGGTAACATCATACCACTAGACGGTTTTGTTTGTATCTTTTTAACATTATATAGCTTTAGTAATTATTGTCCCTGATAAATTACTTTTGTTTTCTACAGTGAATATCACAAAATAAATTTGAAAATTGTATCTCATTAAAAAACAATTAATCGTAGAAGAAATTGAGATTAACATTTGTATTAATTTAAAATATCTAATCTTCAACATTTGTACCACATTTTCCCAAAAACAACTATTAAGTGTATGAGATGTCAAGTTGTGGCAGCATAGGATGATTTTCTTAATTGTTTCACATAATTAATTTAGTTTTGTTTCAAACTTTGTATTTGTTTTATATCTTCTACTTCAGATTTAAGAAATGTCTGTGCTAGAATTCCATCTTCTTCACCTCTGCCAATCACTTCAGCAAAAGATTTTGCCTCTTGCTGCAAACATGGTAATGCCCTCCTACTCTCATGATTACACAAGAAGGTAAAGGATGCAGTCAAGTTATTCCAATTCACAAATTCAAATACCTTTCAGTTTTGAATTTTGCCACCAATGTTTATGATGATTCAGAGCTCAGAAGCAATTTTCAGTATGCTCTGGTTTTTGCCATCTCATGTTTTCAAGTGGCTTCATGGAATAATTTGGAAGCAGTGCGCTACACAATGAGGCTGGGATTATTTGAATTTCTTTTAAAATACCATTAATTTCTCTTTAGATGGTTTAGCTTTTTAACTTATGGTACTCTTGTCAATTAATGAAGGAAGTAAAGCCCAGACTTAAAAAAAAAATTGTATGAGTAGTTCAGTGACAATATTTATTCACCTATGATTGGTACAGTGCCATCGACACAGAAATATTATATCTGCACATCCTGTTTGTGATGTGTCTGGGGAAAAAAATTCATTCCCAGAGAAACAAATAATGTTCTTGAATATCTGTTAACAGTTTACAGAAATATTTACCTTGCTCACATGTTGGAAGTGGATTTTAGTTCATCATCTCGTCTGAGGCAATGATATCAAAGGCAGCAAAACCTCTCCGGAAGTATAAAGGACGCATTCAGCCTTGATGCAAGGTAAAACAACATTATGGACTCTTTGGTTAGTGAGAACCCTGGGTCAGGACTGTGTTGCTGTCTTTCTTCTCCTTCCTTCTTTCTTTATTGCATTGATTGCAGTAGAACCCAAGAGGTGATTTCTGTTGTTTCTGTAATCTGGGTCATTCAGAGATGTAGGAAGAGTAGCATGTATTCATTTCCAGTTATTGTCATGGTCCTGTCATGGTTCCTTTAAACCTCTTCAGGGAGTGGAGTGCTTTCAAAAGACTCCAGAGCAGGTGGAGGGTTTCAGTCTACCACTCAGGGCATGGAGGGTAAAGGGGGGAATAATGGGGTACTGTTGTGGCCTTGGGTCACCAATACACCACTACTCACATGGGAACCAGCCTTCTGTGAGTACAGAGGAGTTTTCTGTGGTTTGGGGCAGCTGGGATTAGGAAAGGATGACAAAGTTAGAGGCACAGTTCTTTACAAAGAGTCAGTCTCCCACTTCCCTGTAGGCCCCCTTCAGATACTGGAAGGTTGCTATGATATTTCCATGCAGCCTTTATTTGTCCAGGATGAACAGCCCCAACTTTCTCAGCCTGTCTTCATAGGGGAGGTACACCAGTCCTCATCAACCTTGTGGCCCTCCTCTGTACTTGCTCCAACAGTTCTGTGTCCTGATGCTGGGGACACCAGAAGGATAAGCAGCACTCCAGGTGGGGCCTCAAAAGAGTGGAGGGAAAGAATCCACCTGCTGGCCGTGCTCCTTTGGATGCAGCCCAGGATTTCCTTGGCTTTCTGGGCTGTGAGAGCTCACTGCCAGCTCATGCTGAGTTTTTTATCAATCATCACCCACGAGTCTTTCTCTGCAGGGCTGCTCTCTATCACTTCCCTGCCCAGCCCGTTGGTGTTCCTGGGATTGCCACGACCCAGGTGTAGGACCTGGCACCTGGCTTTGTTGGACTTCATGAGGTTTGCCTCAGCCCACCCTCAGGCCTGTCAAGGTCCCTCAGGATGGCATCGCTTCAGTCCAGCCTGTCAACTGCACCACACAGCTTGGAGTTGTCAACAGATTTGCTGAAGGTGCACTTAATCCCATTGTCCATGTCACCGACCAAGATGTTGAACAGTATTGATCCCAGTACTGACCTGAGGGACACCACTGACCACTGATCTCCCTCTGGACAACGAGCTGATGACCACAACTCTCTGCATACAGCCATCCAGCCACTTCATTATGCACTCAGTAGTCCATCCATCAAATTCAAGTCTCTCCAATTTGAAGACAAGGATGTCATGCAGGATGGTAACAAATGCTTTGCATGAGTCCAGGTAGACAACATTAGTTGCTCTGCTTCATCCACCAGCTCTGTAGGCCTGTCATATCTAGAAAAATATAAAATTTGTCAGGCATGATTTCCCCTTTGTGAAGTCATATTGGCCCTTACAAATCACCTCTTTGTTTTCCATGTGTCTTAGTAGTTTCCAAAAGAATCTGCTCCATGACCTTGCACAGAGGGGAAACCAGCCAGTACACAGTTCCTCAGGTCTTCTGCTTTCCTCATTTTAAAAATTTGGGTTATATTTCCCTTTTTCCAAACTTCAGGGACTTTTCCTCGCTGCCATGATTTTTCAAAAATGGTGGATAGTGGCTTAGCAACATCATCTGCCAGCTCCCTCAGGATCCATGGATGAACATTGTTGGGTGCCATGGACTTGTGCACATTCAGATTCCTTAGATGGACTCGAACCTGATCCCTTTCTACAGTGAGCTCAGGGTCTTCATTTTCCCAGTCCCTGAGTTTGCCTTTCTTCTCTTGGGTGATGTGGCTGTAATACTTGCTGTTGAAGAGTAAGGCATAGAAGCTGTTGAGAACTTTAGCCTTTTCCTTGTCCAGGAAAGCCAGGTCTCCCATTTACTCCCAGAGAAAGTCCACATTATCCCATCTTTCTTTTGCTTACAAGATATCTATAGAAGCCCCACCTATTACCCTTAATATGCCTGGCCAGACTCAATTCCAGCTGGACCTTGGCTTCCTTAACCTTGCCCCTAGCTTCTAGTGCAATTCCCTTATATTTCTTCCAGGCCACCTGTACTTTTTTCTACTTCCTGAAAGGTGCTTTTTTTGATCTGAGTTTTCTCAGCAGCTCCTTATCCATGCTTGGAGATCTCCTGGCATTTTTGCCCAATTTCATCCTTACCAGAATGCATTGCTCCTGAGTTTGGAGGAAATGATCCCTGAAGTTCAGACAGCATTTTAGACCCCTCTGCCCTCCAGGGGTTTATCCCATCAGACTTTACAGAGCAGGTCCTTGGAGAGGCCAAAGTCTGTTCTCCTGAAGTCCAGGGCAGTGAGTTTGCTGTATTTGAGGAACTCAAACTTCACCATCTCGTGGTCCCTGCAGCCAAGGCTGTCCTGGAGCATCACATTCCCCACAAGCTCCATCTTGTTGGTGAGCACAAGCTCCAGCATGGCACCTCTTCTTGTTAGCTTCTCAGTCACTTGTGTCAGGAGGTTGTCATTGTCCCACTCGAGGAGCCTCCATGATTTCTTGTGCCCTGCTGTGTTGTTCATCCAACAGATGGAGGTTAAAATCCCCTGGGGTCCATGGTTTGTGAACATGAGGCTTGTGAACTCCTACCTGCCTGTAAAGGGCTTCATTGCCACTATCCTACTGATCAGGTGGGCTATGACAGACCCCCACTAAATATCCCCTGTCCCTGCCCTCCCCTTAATCTTGACCCACAAGGTCCTGGCTAGCTCCTCATCCTTCCCTGGGAAATTCCATGCTCTCCAGCTGGTCAGTGGCATAGAAGGCTACACCCTTCTCCACTCACTATGGGTACTGGGGAGTAGCTCATCTAGAGGCCCCAAGAGTTCGAGAAACTTTGCTGTTGAAATCCTTTGTGGTGCAAAAGTGTTGTCCCTTGCAACAAGATAGACAACTTGGGGTTTTGACAGCTTTGAGAATTAATGACTAGAAACTGTCTTGATAGTTTAGCTAACTGACAGTATGCTCCAAACCAAAGTTTTTCTGAACTATTGAGGAACTGTGAGATATGATGAGTTTCTCATATTTTTATATGATGATTATTTTATAACTTTGTCCTTGCTATTATTGAAAAACTATATGGTTCCCCTCTGTAATCAGGAGTGCCTGAAAGGCATCTCTTATGTGTGACAAAGCAGTGATCCTCCTGCTCATTCATAGCACATTTCCTTGTCAGCAGGGTTGTTTTTAACAACATTGCCACAAAAGAGAGAATAACAGCACTGAGGGATTTGTAAGACCTCTCTGGAAATTTGTGGCATTTGTTTGTTTAGGACCTCCATAATTGTTCTAGCATTTTGCTCCAGATTGAGGATCATGAAGCAACAGGTCTGAGAAAATAATCAGTATTTTATCTAAATTAAAATCTAAATGAAATCTATGTGCCTTGCAATTCAACCTTTTCTTTTCTGTCTGTTTTATTGTTGGGCTAAATTCACTCTTGTTTCAAAGAAGGTGCAGAAATGCTAAAATCTCCAAAAGAATCAGTCAGGACAAAGCAATCTATTCAAAGGAAGCATGAGAAGCAATCGGAAGAGTAAGTTCAGGTATCACATTAGTCTGTTCTCATCCTTTTCCTTCCTTTTTACTACAGACATGACACAATGGGAATGCTGGATATTACTACTACTGCAGGTTTAAGTTTTAGTTTTTAAGTTGGCTGAGAAAAGCAGGAAAATCATGTCTATGGCTGCCAGGCTATTCAATTTAAATGTTTCTAGGTAGCTGTAGGGATCACTCAGGAAAATTAAACATGGCATTCTGCTTTAATTGGCATCTACCTTTCAAAGTGGGTAGGTACAGCTTGAAAACAAGGTATTTCTGAAAGCAAGACAAAACAAAAAAAGGGTGGTCAACACCATCTGTCTTACAAACTATGAACTTAATCTAACAAATGAAATGTAAAATGTGAATACTGACAGGGCTCTGACCAGGTCTGCAGGTCAGTCAGGCTGTTCCTATCCCACACTTGGCAGAAATGGCTGCATGTTTGCTCCCTCATGCTGGTTGAGAACCCGTACCTCAGGAGCTCCCATCCCATGGGGCAGGCATGGAGGGGCCCTTCAGGCAGCCACTGCCCTCTCAGGGAGCATATTGATGCTTTGGGAATTTGATGCTTTGGGAATTTGAAGTTTGACATTATTTGCTTTTCCCTGTCCTTCTATAAAGGACCTTGTGTATCTCCTTGGAAAAGTATTATGAAAAACCCATGCTATTTTAGTACCTAGAAAAGAACATGTTTGTATTCAGTTTAAAGTCAGGCATAGGTTATGTCAAAGATTTATTTAAGACCAAAAGCAGAATGCCATAGTATATCTAATTAAAAATAAAGTGTACCAACTCTAGCTAGTTCAAAGCCAGAAAATATTTTAATATTCTCTATGTATGTCTGACTATATTCTGTAAAAGTTTAATGTTGCTGCTAACATTGCTTTAATCTAATGTTCTCAATATTGGAAACAAAATTCAGGAGCTCTGGGAAGTTTGGTAGTCTATTTTTTCTTTTTTTCACTGCCTCTTCCAGACTGTGTGGGAAAAAACTACTTATTGTTCTTTGGAGTGCAACATAAAACCTATAGCCAGCAATTTAGAGTTGGCTTGTAAGTTTTTAAATGCCCTTTTCGCATTATGTTGATATATAAATAAAATTTTTATTTTTTGAGTTTATAGTGAGCCTGCAGGGAGCAAAAAAAGAAAAGAAACACCCCCCTTTTTATTATGTCTCAGACTACACCTACTTTATAGAGCATAAACTATATTTAGGGCAAACAAATACAGTAGGCCAAGGTCTTCAGATGCAATTCTGTCTTGGTTCTGATTGGAATGAAGATAACTTTCTTCATAACAGACGGTTTTGGGATTTGTGAATCACAGAATGGTTTGGGTTGGTTTTGGTTGGAAGACCACCCAATTCCAATCCTTCTGCCATGAGCAGGAGCACCTTCCTCTAGACCAGATTGCTCCTTTATGTAAAGCAGTGCTGGTAATGGATCAGTGTTTTGACTTCTGCTGAATAGTGCTTGCAGTGTGTCAAGGATTTCTTTTAGTCTTCCTCTGTCCCCTCATGCACAGACATGATTCATACAAAGAATTCAAAGAATTTCAAAGGTTTACAAGTCAATGCAATAAACCTACTACTAGTACAGATACAAGCCTCTATGTCAAAAATAGGTGAAAATAAATCAGCAGTGTATTTTACTACTTCTTACTGTTTGAAAGAAAAAGATTTTTTAAAAATCAGATTACTATTATATTCTTCTTTTCCCAGGTAGAATAATGCTGCATACACCCTTAAGAATAATTATGATTGCAGAAACTAATTGAAATCTTCCAGGAGCTCGTTATCCACAATCATATGTTAAATATACTTGTCCTAAGACACACAGTTGGAATCACTAGTAAGTTTGTTTAGTTTGCTGTTTGCATAAAACTGCACAGCATTTATACTTCATGTTTTCATGTAGTTTAAAAGCACTGGCTTGGCTATTAGGTGATCGGACTTAAAAAAAAAAAATCAACAAAAAATCCCAACAAAACCAAAAGAAACAAACCCCCCCCCCCCCAACAACAAAAAACCTCACCAAAACTGAAAAACAACCTACCACCAAAATGCAATAAAACAGTTTCAAAGACAAAAGACATCAAAGTAAAGAAGTTTAATAGTATGAAATGAAGAGGAAGCAATTTCTGTGATTCAACCAGTCAATAATCCATTGAAAGGTTAGCCAGAAAATGAGCCAAGACACTGAACAGCCAATTAAGTATCATTAGTGGGTATTCTTTCCTTTTCATGTTGTACTATAAAACATCTAAGGTACAGTGGTAATGCAAGGACCTTAGATGCACAGACTGATTTTCTGCTTTATCTCTTCTCCTATCATCCATTCAGTATGACCCATTGATGGAGTAACTGCATCCACTAATTACTTAACTATTCTTTGTGCACTTGGATCAACATCATTTGGCTCAAAGGGCAGATAGGGAAATATTTCAAAGAGGTTTTCTGAGAGTCAAATCTGAAAATCTAATACATTGAACTTTGTCTTGAATTGATTTTGCAAAACGGATTTGTCACTTTCTCTGAAATTCAGCAATTATTTTTTCAGTGACAGGCAGAACTTATGCAAGCAGTGATAGCTCAGATATAGACTCCTCTTTCAAGCATTACAAAAATCTAAATTTTGAAGCAGTTACCTTTCATAGAAGCATCTATATTGTCCTAAAAGCCCTCCTTAGTACCAGGAATTGTCCCATCCCTAGCTTTATTTTCTCATTGCAAGAGGGAGCTGCTTAAAGAGTTACATTTTGTGAATGAAGAAAATGCTCAACATCCTGAGGCTTTGTCTAACTTGCCAAGCATATTCAATGCCTAAAATAAGAAGAGCACATCAACCTGCCGATTCTAACCTGATGTAATACTAATGTGAACAACAGTAAAGACTGAAGCAGGGAGTTTGCTGAATGCATACTTTGTTTTAATTTGCTGCCTTTTCCAGCAGAGTTCATCATAAAAACACCAAGTTAAAAATAATGTGTATTTTTTTTATAATTTTTTAAATATATTCTCATACAAATTCTAAAAAAAAAGATACTCCAGGCTTTCCCCAGATAATGTTTTCCCCTTTTATAGTATGGCTGTTAACCTGAAAGAGTATCCTACCTGTGAACAGGACTTTATTTTCAGGGATGAGGTTCCACTTATTCCTTTTATAGCCATAGATTCTATTATTTTCATTCACATTTTCTGAAAGCACAGCCTTATGAAAATTCTTTCGGTGTTTAGTTTGTTTACTGTTGTGGAAATTAATTTAAATACAAATGAAAGAACCAATAATCTACTATTTCCACTTCAAACGTTACTGGCATATTAACATTAGAGCCGATTAATAATATAGGAATGTGCACTGCAGGCACAATTCTAAATATTTCAAGACAGGGGTTCAAAAATCTTGCTCTCTATGTCAATGGCTCTGAGGTTTTTGGGATATGGCCTGCATGACATACACAATGAAAACTGACTAAAAAGAGTTACTCTATTTTCTTTGGTAAATTTTAGATACAAGTTCTTCATTTTACATGATGCAGAAATACTTATCTGCTGGTGGTCTCTCAGTAGCAGATTAAAACCTTATGAGCTGCTAAGTTGGAAAACCTCATGTCTTTGCTGATTAACATACAATATCTAGCTCTGTGTTCAGATTGAGTACACTTACAAAGTCACCTTTGAGCTGCTCCTTTAAGTGCATCACATAATGGGTATTTTTTCCCAGGATGTGAGCAGCCTGCTCTCTTCGACAACACTATTGTCCTTTTTGGTTTGTTCCTTCAGTACCACTACCTCAGTCAGTTTTAAGTTTTTCATGTTTGTTTCTTAAGATGTCTGGTGTATTCTTTACTTCAAGAACTATTGATGTAAAGAATTTTACTGTCTCTTTTCTTGGCCAGATTTTAATGGATTTATGAGAAATATTTTATAATTAAAAAAATGCGTCAGGCATTTCTGTGTTTGAGAAAAGACTAATGCAAACTCCTGTTTTAAAATTTAGCATACTCTTTGAGCAGCTTCAAGTTATAACACTGGAATCAGGCAAGTGCCCTCTGCCACAACCACTTCTATTATGCTCCACAACAGCAGCTAAGGAACATGTAATGATTTTCTAAAAACAAGTATTCTCTACCTCATTGTTTAGCTGTGTAGCTAAACATAGAAAATCCAAAGATGTGTGTGTTTATTGAGCTCTCCAAAATGTTCATAATAAGGGAAGGTTTAGATTAGATATTAGGGAAAGTTTCTTCAGAGAAAGGGTGGTCAAGCACTGGAACAGTCTGCCCAGGGAAGTAGAACTGTCTGTCCCTGGAAGTGTTCAAAACACGTGTAGATGTGGTGCTTAGGGACATGGTTTAGTGGTGGACCTGACAGTGCCAGGTTAGTGGTTGGACTTGGTGATCTGAGAGGTCTTTTCTAACCTAAGTCATTCCATGATTTCTGTGTACAGCACACCAGTGTTGAGTCACCCCCAGAGGCATGATTTTATATACATGTCTGTGAATGCAATACTTTGTAGTGTTGTTCAGCAAACGTTTCTGAGGCATGTGCAAACTTGGCTGATTGACACAAAGAAACATGTTTGCAATTGATTGTGGATGCAATCATTAGACGACAATATTGGGAATCCACTGGCTTATAGTCAGAAGTAGGATTTTTGGAGACAAGAACCGTAATGTTTCAATCAATTCTTACCAAAGCTTACTCAAGACTGCCAAAAGGTTGCTTTAAAAATTATGAAGAGTGATCAATGACCTGGAAATTTGGATTATAAAGTACTGACTTGAATGGGCTTACTCCAGGAACCACATAATCCACTCACTCGGGTGTCCTTGCGTAGTCTCTCTAATGACTTTATTGACTTCCTCATGTTTGAGAAGGAAACAACTTTGTTGTTGTTTCAAAAAAACCCCTGTATTTTGAAAAAAAACTGCCTCTGTTTCTCTAAGTGGTAGACAATGGCATTCAGGTTGCCATCTGCAGAGGCTGGTGAGCTGGAACTGAGGCCACCAAAGAGCAGAATTCATTGGAAAAGCAGAAAGGGACCCTGTATGTCCTTGGCAGCATGGTGGGCCCTGCTTTCTTGAGGGCAGAGCAAGTTTAAGCAAGCCTTTAAAATGAGCTGCCCAGGTAGCCAGATCACTATTCTCGCATCTGCTCACACGGTGAGGGGTTACATTTATGAGCTGACATTAGTTAGACAAGTGAAAAAATTAATTAGAAGCTGACTCTGAGCATGTATGTATTTTTTCATACACTGGAAACCAAATTTTCATTATTTCAAATTGTGTTGAGAGATGATATATTCAGTAAAAAAAAAAAAAAAAAGCAAAGGAAATGTAAATCTCTCCACAAACTGGTGTAATGTAAAATACGACAACATCTGAATGCTGCACAACAAATCTGCCCCACATTCATCAGAACATGATGTCCATGTAGGATGCTCAGCTGCGTTTTGAAGTGTTTGAAATGTCCTGCTCCTACATTAATGGCTGCATCACACTCAAAAAGAGCTAATAAATAATAAACACTTCCTGGCAGCAGCTTCTTCTCTTAAATATGGAATGTGATGTGTTAAGCATGTATGAGGCAGTTAATTTGTACAAGAAACACATTACATAATAAGCTGTAGACTTGGGTATATCATGATAGAGATGGCAATTCATTAATCAATTTATAGACATCAAGACATTAGAGTTCAAGAAAAAAACCCTCAAATTTAATTTTTCAATGAAAACAAAGGTGTGTTGCAGGAATTTATTTGATCGTTCTTCATCTGACCCATGATGAGATTATTGAAGTATGGAGCCAAACCAGCCAACATTATATTTAGTTTAGCTTATTGAAATAATGAAGGGGTATTAATGATAAAGCACAAAAGTGTTTAATAGAAAGTAATGTACCCTGAAATCAAGAAAAATAGGATAAAAGTTCAAGGCTTAGATGTATTTGGAATCCAGTTGATATTGTTTTTATAGAAGAGTGGTTGTGACATACAGGCTACGAAAAATTGCAGGAATGTGTTATGAAATCAAATTAATTTATGAAAAATAAAATATTGCCTTCAGGCTTTTCTTGCACTACAGGAACTGAAAAAAGATGTTGGAAATGATCGCAATGTAATTATTGACTAAGGTTTGCATTTTCATATAACAGATTTTTGTATTCTGTATTTTAGGAAGCCAGTGATAGTGATTGTTTGTTAAACTTGAGTCAGGGGAAACACAGGGAAATAGTGGTAATGGATATGATTCCAGCATGATAATAATAATGGATTATAATTAAAGAAAAATTACATATATCATGTGCTTCCACATTCTTCACAGATAGCGATCACAAGTTAAAAAATCATCTCTCTTTCAAATGAAGGAAGTGTTTCTTAAAACTTTCACACCTAAAACTAATAGTAATGTAGCAACATTAAATTATTGGCTGAGAAGACAGCTAGGTGTTTGCTAAATGATAATATGATAAAAAAGTATTTTCTTTTTACCATGTTGTACTTTAGCAAAATGACAGATAAACTAAAATGACACTACTGAATATGCCATGTGCTCTAATAAACTATTGCCAAGTTTGTAATTATTAGCAGAGCCTATTTATGTTTCATTTTGTGATACAAAGGTTTCCTGACCGAGCTTGTGAGATCCTAAATCATGTGCTTTAAACCACTTTCTCTTTCTGAATCTCTAAATTCTGAACTCTTGTGTGTTATTAAAACTGAATACTTGTTGGAAAATCAAATGAACGCCTGTTAGGAAGCCTGAAGTGTTGTCATTACTTTTCAGACATTCACAATATTATTTGCTTTTAAAGATGCATGAAAAACTAAATAAAGATCCGTATTTTTAAAAGCATGTTTCTCTAGCATCAATCTCTTGATTTCATGCCCAAACCCAAGCACTTTAGACTACTTTAAACATCATTTTTCAAAATAGTTTTCTCATATTGACCCAAATAATTAAATATTATCTTAAGAGAGAAAAGGTTAAATCAATTATATTCTTCCCACCTTCAGAGAGATGGTTCCAACCAAAATTACATTAGGCTTCATTTTCAGTGCAGTTATGGTACTGATGGCAGTAATTATAATACATTCATTGGAATGTGACAAAGCTGTTAAAAAAATCACTGCAAATGTATCATGTGTGGCAGTTGCCTGGAGACTGAGTGGGCACCATTTGCAGGCTTCACGTATTCAGCAGGAATAGCTTGTAAATATTGCAGGTAAGAAAAACACCAAAGGTTTCATATTCACTCATCGTGTTGTCCTCAAAAAGAAGGATGTTTTTGGTATGGATTTTTGCAGAAGATGGAATGTGAGGTTATACTTAGTGTACTCTATACTAAATACACTAAAATGTACGAATCCAATTGTTTTAATTTCAAAAGACTTCAGCATTTTCTTAGCCATGCTCTTTTCTAAGCCACCCTCTAGTGATGAGGAATGAACAGGAGGTTAAGCTATCGGCTGGGACTTGGGAGATCTCAGAACTACCCTGTGAATGCTTCCTGTATAACATTGGAAATATTATTACTTTTCTCTTTTTTTTTTCCAGATCATTGCTATAAAGTTAATTTGTATCATGACAATCACATTCTCTATAGTCAAAGGAGTGAGAAGAGATCTGAACCTGACCTAAGAACACCTGGCACCCTATGCATTCAGCAGACTGTCTCTGCTCATGGTGAGTCATGCACTAATTTCTGTGACAATATCAATTTTTCTAGCAGGGGAACAACAGTCAGGCCTTATGAAAACTGAATAAGGCCATAGTGGAATTAGAACATCATGAGTAAAACCCTAGTCATGGAAAGAGGTAGGCTAATTGGAGAAAACAATACACAATTAATAATAAAAATAAATAAATAAAATAATGGGTTGTGCGTACTTTGATCTTACTGGGACATTTAACCATCAAAGGTGTCCATGCATCAAGGAAAACTAAAGCATTGATACCCCCACCATCTCCTGAGGCTATCTCCACTAGAAAAGCAACAAGGTGCACATCTCACAGGTGGCATTCATGGGAACAGAAACTACAAATCTGCGTGGGAAGCAGGCACTGTGTTGTGGCACAGTGGGGACCTATAGGCTGCTTTGTGGAGTAGGGGCTGTTTGCACCTGGAAACCAACACGCCTCTGACTCTGCCAGAATCAGAGCTGGGTATTTGCAAAATTGAAAATTTCTTTCAGAAGGAAGAAAAGGCAAGCACAAACCTTCACTCTTCACATTTACATAACTTTTTGCTTTGTTCTGTTGGTTGTGTTAGAGTAAAACAAACATAGACAATGAAGTCTGCTCCCTAGAGAAATTTTAATCCAAAACAAAGCCAGAAGTTACAAATAGCAATTATTTGCCAACAAAAGGAAACTAAGAAAGTGTGTAGGCTTTGAGAAGAAAACCAGCTTATACTGCATATTAGGTGAACATTATTATGGTTCCTAATTATATTTAATGTAATTTCACATAGTTTAATATCCATGAAGCAGGCACAAATATTAAGATATTAAAATACTGACAAAATATTTTAAGTCGTGCATATAAATCTGAAATGCTCAGCTGCTGCAGGATAATTCCTCAACAAATACTCAAAGAGATCAAAAGAACTAGAAACGTAAGGAAGAGAACTGCAAACTTCACTCTGAATAGTTCAGTGGAGCTGTTTCCTCTTTAGGTAGCTGGTATCTGTTTTCTCAAAGGTTGAGATTCACACCACACTGGTAACTGGCTTCCAATCTCAATGCTTCTCAATATCACAGCTTCTTAAACGACACCAAGCTTTTCCGTCGTCTAACCATGATCTTTACACCCCCTTTTCAGCAACAGTTACTAGCTGGGGCTGCTGGAATCCCATGACTTTTGGTCATAACTTCCATATTCCCATTTTCCATTCACTAACTACACAATCAGTGAGGGAAAAAATTGTTGCTATGAAACAACAACACTGCTAATCCTGTCATTCCCATTTGCACGCTCTCCCCATGCTGACTTTAGCTGTACAGAATTACTGATTTCTGACACTGAGCAAAATGTTGACTTCTCCCTGCATGTGTGGTAGAGGAAATTACTGTTTTGCCTTTATTCCTGCTGCTGCAAGAACATGGGGCTAGAGATGGTTTTTGTTTTCTTTCCTACATGCCTTCCAAGGTAACTGGAACATGAACATCTGAGAAATGACTTGCAATGGGGCTTATTAAACTTGTAAAAATCTGATTTTTATCGAGCCTACACTGTGACTTTCACTTATTGAAAGTAACAGTAAGAAACTAATGTGAACTTGCAGAGAGATTAGTGGGTTTTTGCTGCAGAATGTTTCAGAATTTATGTCTGAGAAAGAGTCTGACACTCAAATTGCTTAGGTGCTTAGATTATAGCTTTCATTTCAAGAAGTAGGAAAAGTGCATGCAGACGTCCTCAGAGATTCAAAATGTGTCTAATTATTTGCTAGAAAAGTAACTCATTTTTTAGAAGCAGGTTAGTAAAAGGAAACCCAGACACTACTATTTATTTGTTTCCAACAGGTTGTAATGATAATATTAATCTGATTTGAGAACCACCTAATAGACAAGGAGTTATTTCAGACTGTAGTTTGACAATAGATAGCAAATTTTAAAAATTGGAAGGGATGTGGAAATTTTCAAATGTATTTCTAAAAACTTAATTTACTTCTTTGGATTTATAGCTTTCCACTTTAGATGGATCTATTCCCCACAAAGTCGTGAATCTACAATAGGTACATTTTTACTGTTTTGTTCATTGGAGTAAATCCTGTTCATATTATGAACAAAGTTTTGAGTAACTGCTATAGCAAATGAACAAAAAAATCAACCTGTAAAAAGGAAGTACTCTTACCAAAGACCTTTTTCCATCTATATCCATCAGTCCTGCAATGTTATATTCTACTATACCTGATAGGAAAAGTGCAAAGACCCTTGGTGACCCTTGGTTGCCCAAGGCCAAAGTCTACCAAGTGTAAAGAGCTTTTTCATATGATTCCCAGGCTTTCTAGGGTACATCCTGTGCAATTAACATATGAATTCAATATGAAACTTCAGGAGAGAGGACTGATACAACTCTGCACAGGTTAAGATTGCACAAAATAGTTCAAAAATATTTTTACAAAAGCATGTTGGGTCTTCTCTTGTAAAAAGATACATTTCCATTTAGTAATCATGTTCACATTTTATGCATGTCACTACTGAGGTAAAATGTAAAAATATTCAAAAATATTGTGTGTAATGAGCTACAGTGTTGGCTACTCTCATATTGCAGAACTGGGGAGAGTACAGAGAAGGGATTTGTACCTCCTTCCTGATTCCCCCATAAACCTACTTGCTTACAAACAGAAATCTTGACAGTGACTGTAGCATCCAAATTGCCAAATTTGTTGGAGGAAGGCAAGGGATTCCATGTTGTCTGTACCTTCTTGGGAGCTTTTACTCGTCCTTTCCTTGAACAGAACACTATTATCATGAAATATGCAGTTATCAAAGGAGCCATATAAAAAGCCTTTCCCTTGAAAGTCCATTTTTTAGCTTTGAAAATACTATCTCACTTGCAGAAGAAAACACAAAGGGAAAGAGTCTTGGACTGATTTCCTTTAAAGGAATACTACTAAAAACAATTAGGTCCTTAAAATTATTAGGAAAGATAAGCATTTCTCAGAGCTGCTAAAAATTACTTGTACTAATTCAAAGGAAAGGATGACCCAACTTTCTGTGAATTATTAACCTGTTATCATGAGAGTTATCAGCTGTGAACAAGAGAAGCCAGACATAGCTCTCAGGTCAAAACTCCAGCTGAGCAAGTTGGTTGAAATTATACCATGGCCTATACCAAACATGGGGGAACAAGTACCATCTCAGCCTAGACAACCAATTTACATTGAGAAGTGACTTTGAGGATTTCCTTTAGCAACCCTTTGGTATCACTGCTGTGAGGCAGCACACAAACTTTCTAGAAGTAGGTACCTGGAAGTAGGGGAGGATTGAACCAGCTGACCCTTGTGGAGGTACCACATTCTCCTCAACAACAAGGTTTCAGTGTGGCTGTATTGCCTTCCATGAGGAATGCATTTCAGAAACATCTTGCATAGGAGTGGATTTCTGGACCCGAGGGGATGTGGTTGTTATTGGGCATCTGTAGGAGCAAAGAGCCTCCTGCCCATCCTAGCATGTCCCTATGAGATGCACCTGCCAAGTTTGGGGATGTAGTGCAGAAAAATATCATCTGTGTTTTGTAACAAGGACTTTCACTTTCTCAAGAAAAGGGTAGACTTTTAGTGTTCTCTAAAGCTCAGGACATGGAAAACAATAAAATAAGGAGTATTTCTCAGGGGATGGCTCTGCAGAGACATGCTGTTCTGTTTCTGTGATATGTCTGTAATTTTGAATTTCATCTTTTGATGCTGTTATCTTTTTTTTTTTCCCCAACAATTCCTTAGTGTAGGACCATACCTACTCTACAGAGAATTTCTTCATTTTAAGGGGCTTCTCAGTGTAAGTGTCCATCCAGTCAGTAGAAGGTTTCTTGTCATCAGATGTTATTGTAGTGTGATCTGGTTTTGAGTTTTTCAGGTTTTTCCTCAGTAAAGTGGGTCACCCTTACTAAATTCCCTTGAACGTTTCTTTTTTGGCTTAGACTCTGCTTCCATGTACTAATCCTTTTTTTTTTTCATTTGGATTATGTCCCACCAATCTTCTGGATCCGTATTGGGATATTTCCATGTGCACACATACAGGTACCTACAAAGACGACCTGTACCAGGAGTCCTTATACAGGGTGTTTAAACTACAGGGTGTTTTTGTGAGAGACTGGAAAGACAGATGTCTCGACACATTTTGGGGTGCACGTGTGTGGGGGAAGGGAGAGGTCAGGCCTTGCCCAGGTGAGGCAGTGCCCTGCCCCATGCACCCCACGCCCAGAGCCTGTATCCCAGCCCTGCAGTGGCTGCCCATCCCTGGCACAGCAGAGGCAATGCTCCACACCCACCTCTGGAGCCCTTAACCAGCTCCTGAGTGGCCAAATAAACAGAAATCCCACCTGGAGGAAGGGCCCAGGAAGGCCAAGGGGTATTAAAGGCTGAGCACGAGGCAAGCATGTGTCTTGGCCTTATCTCCTCTTGGAATTGCCATCAGCTGAACACTGCTGGAAACCAGGAGTTGGTAGCTATATGTGTGCTTTTCTATATCTTGTCTGTATTCCTCTCTTTCTCTTCTAATTCCCTCTCCTTGGCATTTTAGAGTCACTTAGAATAGGCTTAGAGATTGTGAAGTTGAATGGGTTAATTTAATGCTTTGGGAAGTGTTTCATGTCGACTGAATGCTGGTGTAAACCTTTAGCCAAAGGTCTTTGATTCTCTCATGTTTCTAGTCAAGTCTATTTTGTTGCTTTGACCTCTTGAGAACATCTTGTCAGTATTTCTCCCATGCATATAATTCGGAGCACGTGAACAAGTGTAAGCCCTTTTAAAAGTTACATTGAGTGAGTAGTTTTTCTCACAGCTTCCTCTACAAAGGTTTTGGGTGTTACTTAAATTCAGAGATTGGTTGATTAGATGCAGCAAATTTGCCATCCTGGGGTGGGGGGGCAGCTGCCATTTTCCCGTTGTCTTTCAAGCCGTGAGGGAGCTGAGGGAGCCGCCATCTTGGAAGGGAGGTGTGTTCCGCCATTTTAAGTTTCTCAGTTTGTGACATTTAGCAATTTTTTTATCTAGCTATTACTTAGTGTTACTTTTTTTCCTGTTACAGTTTTGCTTGTTAGTAGACAGTTATTTTTTTCACTTATTATCTCCTCTTATCTTGTTTCCCCTTATTGGTGGAAAGGAAATAGTTATAACAAAGGGGGAGGACTCATTTTAGAGGGTTCCCCTTTGAATTGTCTTAAACCAAGACAGCTGATGTGTTTAGAACCTGTGATTGAGTCCAGGTATTCCAGAGAAACAAGTCAGACATTAAAAGTTATTCTCGTCTCAGACTGTTTTTCCTTACTCTTGACCCCAAGCCTAGGTTGACATTAGTGCAGTGCCATTTCTCCTAAATATTCTGAAGACAAAGGGCAGTTTTTTCTTGGCAAAGGAGAAGCAATCTTATCATTAGGAAAATATTTATGACAGGTCAAAGTAACTGGCTTTTTATTACTTACGTCTTAAATTTGTCACGATGCAAACATCTGTGGAGGATGTAATTACAGAAAAGTAACATATCAGAGGGGTTTGTGTGTCCAGACTTTCCAGGTGGAAAGGAGTTCTGGTAAGGACTGGGAGGACAGAAGCTCTCATGAGTTATATCTAAAGGAGTAATAAAACTTCTCCATATGTAAAAGATATTTATGATCCAAGTAAGATTTTGTTGGCCTTACAATCACTGCTTTCTGCTTATTGTTTCTCATGGCTCCCAAATACTTTATCACTGTTTTCCAAAACAGTTGCCTGCCTAGTATGCGTGTATTGCTGACTCTTTTTGGTTTGGTTAAACCGAATTACTGTTGCCAAAGACTGCCTGATCTGTGTCTATACCTGCTTCTTCAGTACACACCAGTCTGTCAAGCCTTATGTTGTCTGCAGCTCTTCCTCATTAACACTTTAATGTTGCCATTGAAATAATCAGTTAATATTTAGGATAATTTTGGCAAATGATCTGCCTTGTAAAGAACCCTGCTAGTCTCAGGGGTTTGCCTGCCTGTATATTGCTGCGGATGGTCCATCTCTGGAAGCATCCAAGACCAGGTTGGATGGAGCTCTGAGCAGCCAGGTCTAGTGAAAGGTGTCCCTTCCCATGGCAGGGGAGCTCAGAACTAGATGTTCTGTAAGGTCCCTTCAAAATCAAACCATTCTGTGGTTCTCTGAGTGAGAAAAGCAAGTGTCATACAGCTGAAAATGTGTTCACGTATGCGTCTGTGTCTGTATCTGCATACGTGCTGTCTGAGTATGACATAGCTGCTTGCTTAAGAAAACAAAGCCAAATAAAAGTGTATTTTTCATAACATAGGTTACTTATTTCCTTCTGTGGCTCTGAAACCATCTGGTTTCAGTGGCT
The DNA here is from genome assembly GCA_013400495.1 of Nicator chloris. Lineage (NCBI taxonomy): Eukaryota > Metazoa > Chordata > Aves > Passeriformes > Pycnonotidae > Nicator > Nicator chloris. The sequence continues at coordinate 39,153 of WAAE01023348.1, forward strand.
TGTGTCCTCCCATACTGGTGTTGTGTAGGTGATTTCTAACATCGCTGAGTACAGTTTGGTTCATTACATGTATCCTCAGGAACGGATTACAGTTACTAGGTTAAAAGGAAAATCAGAGAAGCATTAACATTTCTAATAATTTTAATGATTTTGCAGTGCTATTTCTAATTAAAAACGTAACTTCTCTGTGCTAATTTCTTCTTCTGAAATTCTTAAAAAAAAACAGGAAAAGAGATCCTTAGAGCATCTCACAATATATTTTATTCCAAATTTAGGTATAGCATTAATTCTTTCAGTGGGAAGAGTAAAGTTTGGACAAGAGTGCTTACTACTTAAATATGTGGGAAAGAAATGTGCAAAAAAAAAAATAAAACCAGTAATTAAAGCAAATTATTTTGTCTTGTGGAAAAACCATGAACCTTTGCTGCATTTGCTTATTGAACTACCTGATGGAATAGGAAAGCATGTGTGTAAGAGAATAATAGTGCAGTCTGTAATAAAAATAATGTGATTTATTCTCCTATTAAATTAGCATGCACTGTATATCACATTGGTGTATTGCTAGATGAAAATACTGTTATAAGAGGGAATTTATAATATTTGCTGTGATAACTTCCATAAGGATGTAGGCATCTCATTATTCCATTCAAGAGTGAAAATAAAATGCCATTTCAGTTTTTTAAAAGATTGTCTATTTACATGATAAAAAAAGGAGACATTTTATGTATATTATCATATTTTAGGTATATAATCTCCCTGTCAGCAGGGAGATTTTCCTTTTTTTTTTTTTTTTTTTTTTAAATTTTAAAAGTATGGAGAAAGGAAGGGAGATTCTAGGAAACCTTTAAATTTCCAGTATCTTTGGGTTTTTTTCCTTTCCTCACACATGGATGAAGTTCATAAAAGGAAGGTCAATATGTTTAAATAGAATTCAAATCTGTATCCGGGCCTACTGAAAATCCACTCTGCCAAAACTGTGCTCTGTGATACAAAATAATGTTTTTGAGTTGCTTTTGAGGCAGACAACTTGACATGCACCAAAGACATATAGATATATTAAAAAAAGTCATACTTTCTATATTGCATAAAGCAGAAAGGGGGTTAAAGAGCAAAGATTGCACCTTGACTTTCTTTGCTCTTACGTGATAAAAGCATGTCGTTGTGTTCACAGGGGCAACAGCTAACACAGACTAAAAATGAATTTTCTTTCTCATCTCCAGCTGTAATTGACTTTCATCTTCTTTGTTGCCGTGGGCTATTATTCTGTACACCTGCACTCAGCCAGGAGTACAATGAAAAAGAATCAATCTCTGAAAAGAAAGTTATCACCAGCCAATAACATTGGGCCACTTTCATGGGTCTTGCAGTGTTCCATCCAATTGCCAAAATGCCTGCCCATTATGAACTGGCAACAGCCTCTCAGCAGCTCTTCCTGGTGAGCACAAAATCACAGGGTGCTACACAGGCGTTCTAGAATCTGGTATTAAAGCAGGGAAATTCATCAGGGCAAAATGAAAGCAGTATTAATTTGTGTATCCAGAATAGATTGTCTAAACAGTGATGGACAGGAATAAATGAAAAGCATTATTTCTGAGAAGATGGGTGAGTGCTTCTGTATTCTCTGTGCATCTGCTTTTTTGTGTTCAAAGCTGCTCATGCTCTGTGATTTTCTGAGTTTAAAATTCAAGTATTGCAGAAATTTATTGATTAGTAGCAAACTTCCAAGGCATTCACTGAGAATATTTGTGTTCTAGGCTTTTAGACTGCATGTACAAGTATTCTTATCACGACTGGGTAAGCATTGCTGTGAAATTCTGTTTCTTGGTGTTGACATCCATAATTTTAAATGATCACTCTGCAAATTTGCCACATTGAATTCATTTATTTCAGCAACTATTTCTGCTACTAAACTAATTTGCTTGAATGCAAATATATAGATGATCTGGATATTTTCAAAATAAGTATAATCAGGTTTTGACTGCCTTGGAAAAGTATGCTTACATTTTATGTAGAAGAAGTACATAAAATATAGCATCACTACTAGAAGTGTGATGTTTCCAGGTTCACTTCACAGTAAATCTGAAAATAATGAGTCTGCTGAGTCATCAGTTCAACAGTTGTCATTGACATGTGTTGGATACACTGCAGTGATTGACTTGATCTCCCAATCAAAACTGAATAATAGTTTAGGATCTTTCATAGCCCTGCCACAGAGCTTGCTGTCAGGAGGAGGGCATTTCTCCACAGAAGGACTTAATATTGGAAACATTATAATGATGTCTTTTTCACTCCTAAAAACGGCAATTGAAAAGCATTTCAGAATTGATTGTAAAAAGATTTTGAATGATTTGGTGAGGACGCTTCTGCCCGAACTCAGTGACAAACAATTAAGATAAGATCTGTTATCCCAGGTAGAGTTTATTTCCACAGAGTCCGAGACAAATCTGTCAGCATGAGGACCAAACACCAACCCCCAATTCTTCCAGTTTAAATTCAGCCAAGCCTACTCCCCACATAGCTTCAGACAACACGGTGCTATATCACCTTTTACAGGAGAAATATCTGGGAGAACCTGCATGTGCTCGAGAGGAGCTCAGAGGGGAATGAGTCCTGTGAGAAATGTACATTTGGCTTTCATTTAAGGGTGTCTGAGCTCTCGCAGAGGAGGAGCTTAGCAGAGTGGGTTGTCAGGGCTTATTTGGACAGACAGCAATCTACAAACACAGACAAAGATTTAGACAGCTGGTAAATCAGACGTAAAGAGGTTCTGCAGATGACTGAGACGTTTAGAAAGGATTTATCACGAGTTTAAGTAGGAATTGAACTCCACAGCTTGACAGACACAATCTCAGCTGAGATGATGACATGCTGCATTTCTGGGCTAGCAAGTGTCAGTGTCTTAAACTATTTTGTTTCCCCCAATATAGTTATTCCAGCTGTGGTCTGCTCCTCTGACAATTTGATTGGTCTGTCTGTTTATAAATCCAGTGTGACTGGTTGTTTCTGCAGTACCCCAGATGTTAAGGAATTAAATGGGATGAAAGGAGGGAAATGAAAAGTCAGGTAATGGATACATCAAAAAGCTATGATTAATTCTTTTTTAATACCGTTTTTGTGAGGCTTGGATTATGGTTTGGTTCTGGGAAAAGTCAAGACCTTGTTCTGCTCCTGAGGCTACAGACACGGCCAGATCTGGTCTGTGAAAATGGGCTGACGTTCTGTCTCATGGCATGCACTGAAGCCTAAAATATCCAGAGAGTGTTCTCTGGCTAGCTCATGTGGGTTAGAGAGCCCGGCTGAAATCACCTGGCTTTGCAGGCCACACACTGAGCTACAGTGGAGCTGTGATGACATTAGCCTCTGTCTGTAGATGGAGCCACCTTCCTGCAAGCCTCCCTGCAGCCTTCCTGCACATCCTGCTTTGATTCTGTCTGGTAAAGCTGAAGGGAGCCTGCTCCCTGGGTCATCTTCTTTGCAGGTTTATTTAGACTGAGACTGGTCTCACTGAAAAAATTATATCTGATCTTCATGAAGGCATTTGTAAAGAAAAACTTCAAGGATAAGTTCTTGCCTAAGCAGAGTGGTTTCTTTTAAAAGTGTTGTGATTAGATGTGGTCAATTAATGTTGTATTCCAAAGCCACTCATTATAAAGACAATTATATGAGAGCCAAAACCACACATTTCCTGCTGGATGCAATGGAAATAAGTCACATTGAAACAAAATTAACTTTTTAACTGCATTCACACTCTGTAAACAGGCCCTCAAAAATGAATTCCCTGGTTGCCTTCTTTCCTAGCACTTCCCACTGCAGCCTTCACTTCAGGCTTTCACAAAGCTCCACCAGCCCAGCAATTCCACTCTCTTCAGCTCAGTCCAGAGAAGCTGATTGCTATTAGTGTGATACCCTACATTTATTTAACATTGGAAATGTCAGGTGGTGTTTTCCCATTGCCATGGTATGCTGCAGCTGTTTTCAGAACACAGTTAGGCCAAGAGCTGATTTAAATTATAGCTGTAGTGCCATCAAATGTGATTTCACTTTCACAAATCTAAAAGCAGAGCGTGTGCCAAATGCTTCCTATAAAGCTGTTCCCATATACACTCCTTGTGTAGCTGAAGTGCAGCTTTATCTGGAAGAGAGAAATTTCCTCAGACACACACAATAAACAGTTTTTAAAACCGTAAATCTGCTTAATGTTGGCTACTTGTACACTCAATAAAATAAATTGATGTTCTAGTGTATTTTTGGGTACAGTATTAGCAGATAAACAGCTTTCTTCTTCTGTTGTTGTAGAAAAGGAAAGAAAGGCAGCAAGCAGTTACATGTACTGCACTTCCACTGACCCATTTATTCCTCGCTCCTCACTGTCTGTGTTCCCTGCCTTCCTGGGGTTCCACATCTCTGCCAGTATTAGGCTGTGTTTTGAGAGTTTTCAAAAATAGTTGTTTTTCACTGGATGATAAATAAGGAAGTGAAGCTAATCAGAAATTCCCAAAGGAATATACCAATATGGCAGTTTTAGGTATTGCACCTGAAATCACTTCTCTGTTGGTCATAGGACATCAAAAGTCTTCCCTAAGCACACTGATTGACAACCCAGTTCTTATTATTTGTGCAGATTTTCTTTCCCAGAAGCAAATTTATTTAGGGTTTTTACTTTCTGGTTCTTGGAAAAAAAATCTTACCTCATTGTCAGTATTGGAGACCATTGCTTTTAGAAGGATCAGCACTAGCTAAGGAAACAACCTCTCAGGCTTTTTTGAATATTCCAAACCTTAAAACCTTGTTCAAGACAGAGCAAATGGAACAACTGCTGAAGCACCAGGCTCCATATAAGCAAGTCAGCAGATACTGTCTTATTCATATACTTCTCTCCAAGCTTGTTTTCTTTTCTCAGGCTACTCAGTAATTCCTTCAGCTTAATGAGCTAACATTTGGCAACCACTGAGCAACTTTGATTTAGTGATGTGACAGTCTTAAAAATCTGCAGCAAGTGTGCTCAGAGCTGTCTGCTGGCACTTTGGCATACTAGCAGGTACAGACTTCAACTGAAAGCATGTCTTTTGTTACTGACAGAAACTCCCTGTTGCTTCTGTGTTACTTGTACAGTATGTCAGCCTCTGTCAGTGTGGGACTGCTTGCTGTCATCACAGGAAATTAGCCTAACATATAAACTTACTGACTTGTGGGTATTAACAGCCAAGGGGAGGTTTTTAATTCAGAATGAGATTCCAGGCATAAGGAATTCACTTTGTGTTTCCAGCCCAGTTGAATTTTCTAATATTTTCAATATTGCAACCATACGTCTTGATGTTTGTAATTCAAGCTTCCCTTGATAATACAGTTTAAAAAAAAAAATCTGAAAGATTTTCCTTGGGGAAAAAAACCCAAAAAACTACATTGGCTTTTAAATAATGAATTTATAGTACTGAAGACTATTATGTAACAGACCCCAAAGAAGTATTAGTATTCCTTTCTAGAAAGTGGCACTTCTCAGTATTATTTATTGATTTTTTTCTGATACAATTATAATCCAAATGTCCCTTTGATAAACCTCATTCAGAACTCAGTGAAGGCAAAGGTTGTGAAACAGAACCAGAATAGAAACAACTGCAAGAACTGATAGGAACAATTAACACTTTGTCCCATTATTCATGAACAGTTTTTCCTCAAAAATCTGGGGGACTTGATTTGTTTCTGAGGATTAGAAAACAGATCTTGTTATATTAGCCAAGTCACATTTAGGTGAAAAATAAAAAACCAAAACTATACATGTTGTTATATAGAAGCTGATATTTACATCTTCTCCATTTTTTTGACTTCTTTTAGGCTTTATTTGAAGAAAATTCTGAAGTGTGACTACTAAACCACTAAGGTGATAATGGGGAAATGACATTCTGATAGCACTCTGCAGTTCACTCTGGATGTCATCAAACTGGAGAGTGGAGTTTCAGGGACATGTATCCAAAGGTCTAAGTGGTTTGGGTGATAATTTCAAAATATTTTCTTCAGACTCTGTCATTGCAATTATCAGCATCAGGTCTGCATGATATTATTATCTCCATATTGAGTTCAAGTAACCCTAAAAGTAATTTCTTTCCTTATTGAACTAAATATGTCATCCAGAAATTTTATGAAATGGGTATTAAAATCCATTTTAAGTCTGCTGTAATTGGGACTTTTTTAAAAATTTGTTTTAATTTGTGGAAACAAGTATTCATGACAGAAATGTGTTTTAGTATTGTTATTTGGCTTGGGATTTGGCTAAACACAGAATTTCTTTTAAAAGGATAGATAAATAACACAATGT
>WAAE01023349.1:0-115493 GCA_013400495.1 Nicator chloris
TGCAGTGGGTTTTCCTAAATTTGAAAAAAATTTAGGAAGTTAAAAAGGCAGTTAAATAAATTCTTACCCTTTTTCCCTTTACCTTATGGAATTGCTGTTGTATGTCCAAAGGCTATCATTGCAAAAGTTGCTCAAAACCTTGAATGTAGTGAAACCATCAAGTAAATGACAATAAAATCCTGAGTAAGAAAAACCTACTGTTCCGAAACAGTTTAACTGCCCCATTTTCATAGTTACAATCAAGGGAACATTTTATTTTATTTTATCCACATTAATCAGAATGTGCTTTTCCATCCTTTTATTTTTACAGCTATATAATTTCTTCCCAACTGTCATGGATTATTTACCTGGACCTCATCAACAACTGATAAAAAATTTTGAAAAAGTTGATAAATTTACAACAGACATTGTAATGGAACACCAGAAAACCCTGGATCCCACTTGTCCTCGAGATTTTATTGATGCTTTTCTTAATAAAATGGAACAGGTACAGTAAGAGTAGAGATTTATTGGATTATACGGAAATCACTGCTTGAATCACATCTTTTCTTTTTACTTTTGATGCGACACTGAGTTTTTGCAAATACAGACGGGAACTTGCTCTTCTTGACACATCGACTTAATTTTATCCTCTCCATTTTCTTATCAAGGATTTTTAAACACAGAATTAACAGCATGAGCCAAAGTGACAAAAGCTGAAGACCAATCTGGTTAATATAATTCACTGCTCCTGCCATATTAAAAAAGGTTCATAATATTATTCAGTAAACCTACCATAAATGCTGGTGTTCTGGAGAGTGAGTGTCATATTTTTGAAAAAACCTTACATGTGTTCATAAACCTACGTTATGGGTACAGGTTTTTCTTTTTAAGCAAACTTCTTGGCTTTGTCATTCAAAACCTTCTGCCAACTCTTCCTGCAGGAGAAAGGGAATGATGACTCAAAATTCACCGTTGAGACCTTGAGCAGATCCACACTTGACTTGTTCCTTGCAGGAACAGGGACCACAAGCATCACACTGAGATTCGCAATTCTGATTCTCCATAAATACCCAGAGATAGTAGGTAATGAAAATAAATAGTTAAAAACTTTTTAATAGGTTGTGGGATCAGTTTGGATAATTCCTGTCACTACCACATGTGGCAATAGTCCCCTGACTAAGGAAATATGTTTTTGCAGTGTGGAAATGTGTACAAGTCTTAGTAGTCTTCATGGGAAGCAGAAGTACTAAGTATATTCATATATTCCTGGTGTGCTAACAGCACATTTGTCGTAAATATGGAGAGAGGTTTAGGCAAACAGATGGGGGACTTGTTCAGTCAACATTTACTGATTCCTTAACAGAGAAGATGCAAAAGGAGATTGATTCCGTGATTGGCCGAGACCGAAGCCCTCGCATGTCGGATCGGAGCCAGATGCCCTTTACAGATGCTGTGATCCATGAAATCCAGAGATACATTGATTTCCTTCCTACTAATGTCCCACATGCTGTCATCAGAGACACCAACTTCAGAGGCTATTTTATCCCCAAGGTCTGTTCCACTGTGTCTGAGAAGGGTCGTAATTTCTTGAAAACAATGAGTTTTGTTCTTTGTATTTTATTTATTTTCAAAAGCATTGAAATGTGATACTGAATTGAAATTTTTTTCTTTTTTGGAAGGGGATTCTGGAAGTTATTGAGTCCAACCCCTTGTATTAGAAAAAAAAAAAAAAAAGAAAATACTTTTTTATCCTCTGTATTAAAAGGGAGATAATTCTATTTTTTTTCCACATCAGTGGAAGTAGTAATTTATTTGGAAGTAATATTAAATACTCTAAAAAGACTCACTCTTAAAAATCACTAAAAAACATCTTTGCCATACCAATGGCAAATATTTTCACACATTAAATGTTCATTTAAAACTGGTTAAACTTTGACTACCCTTCTGTTTAGTGCTGGGAATTTTTAATGCCTCCTTGCTTTAGCGTATCTCCATTGTACCTTTCTTTTTTGTTAATTCAGGACACTCTGATATTCCCTATGCTGAGTTCTGTCCTACATGATAGCAAGGAATTTCCAAATCCAGAAAAATTTGACCCAGGACATTTCTTGAATGAAAATGGTACCTTTAAAAAGAGTGACTACTTCATGCCATTTTCTACAGGTAAGACCTCTTGCTCTTTCAGATCCTAGACCATCCTCTCCTGAAATCTCTCTGCAGATTACATGGCTCCATCACCACTGTCTGTCCAGTGATGTCAGGTGACATCTGCTAGAGTCACTTCTGGGCAGCTCTAACCCCTGCACTAGACTTCCTGTTGAGTTCTTTTTTTAGCAAACACAAAAACTCCTCCAATGCCTTCTACAAGATGTGTATGAAGTGGGACTCAGCCATGCAACTTGTCTCTCAAACTTAGCATCAAACAGCAGCAGAACATGAGCAACCAGAGCCTTCAAACTGCCTTCACACACTGAGTGCTCTTGTTGTTCTAGACCTTTAGTTCCTAGTTTAATTCATTTTCCCCCAAAATACTGCAGTGCTGCCTGTGCATTCTGAAATGTCTGAACTTTCATGGAACTCTGGCTAAAATCAGTTATCAGCAAAATACTCCACTGTCACCCTTTTTTTTTTTTTTCCTTGTAGGAAAACGCATCTGTGCAGGAGAAGGTCTGGCCCGGATGGAGATATTCATATTTTTAACATCCATCCTGCAGAACTTTACTTTGAAGCCTACTGTGGATCTCAAAGACATTGACATTACCCCAGTAATCACTAGTCTGGCAAAGATACCCCAACACTATGAGGTCTCTTTTGTTCCACGTTAGCCAAGCGAAGAGTTTCCAGCTCCCACACTCATGAGTGCTCTGGCTGAATGACAGTCATTCCCCAATCTGTTGAGAATGAAACACTCAGACCATTTGGTAGAGACTTTATGGAGAGAATAGTGCTTAGAAAATAAAATTGTACCATGCTTTTATAATCACCACAGCCAGCTCTTAACAAAGTAGGCAAACACACAGGGAAGGACGCAGCTCCCTGTGCAAAATTACACAGATTCTTCTCTGCATCTACCTCATCCAGCTCTGGTTCCTGTCTGGCTCCTGACATGCCAGGCTGTCTGCACTAGTTCTCTGAGAGCCCTGCTGCTGCTGTCCCTATCACCCGAGGGGTTCCAGCAGGAACAGCTGCTTGTACTACAGGATTTTTACAAACTCTGCTTGAAGTACCTCTCTCTGTACTTTCAGTTTGTTTGTAATCTATTTGTGAAGACAAACATAAAACACTGAGGTTTTTTGTGTTAGATAATGATCATCTATTGTATTCTTGCCCCAGTACTTACTGTCTCCTGTGGTGGGATAGAGTTTATCAATGAGACTGGGCAGATGGGTCATCCTCTGTGTGATTACAAGAAGGGTTTGTGAAATTACAATTTATACTGCAAAATAAAGTAGTAGTATACTGAATTGCTGTTTTTTCTGATAGTTCAGAACATCTTTTAGTGAAAAACCAGTGTCCACAAAGCTTATACCCCCAAATCTCTTTCAAGTCCTGTACGCATCTGACTGCTTCATTTCACTCATTTATATGAAATGTGCTATGGCTTGAAGAATGAACTGGCTAATGACCTATAAACATCCATTCCCAATTTGGGATAAAGCTGCATAGACCCTATGGGACCTATCAGAACCCCAGCTGTGGTTACACAGCTGTTCACTGGGGAAAAAGAGGACAAATTAAATCATACCAGGATCCCCCGCCAGTGCCTTTTCCTAGATGAATGCCAGCTTGCATCTTCCCAATATTTTATGAAGTGCATGAAGATCACTACAGCAATGTCACAATCAGGAAAAAATTTGTAGAGTTTATATGACTTGCCAAGCATATATGTACAGATCAGTGGCTGGTATTTCCTGTCTTGATCACATTCCCATCAATGTGTAATATACAGTGATTACAGTGAAGACAGAGCTGAATCTACTATGTGGGAAAAGACCGAAGTGTAGTATTACCACAATGCCATTAATTGTTTATGTGAAACAGACAGAACTTGCTTCCTTTCAAAGATTAGTAAGCTAGATACACTATTCATTACTAGCATAGCACTGCAAATGCAAAAAGCCACAAATGTCACAGAATCACAGAAGTAAGTCCTCTCACCAGATAAAAAGAAAGAACTGTACTTCCTCTTTAGCTGTGCCACGACTAAAATAGCCAAAACAAATGAGGGAGCAGCTTTCTTGTTCCAGTGATCTTCCTCCACGCTAAAAAGAAGGCAGCCAATGTAGATCAGCAAAACAGCTGATCCACCACCTCCATGGAGACTCCACCATGGTATGAAGTGGGCTTTGGGATTAGAGGAGGGCTAAAGCAATGTGCCCCGATTCCAAAGGCTCTGGGTATCTCCACAAAGTACTGCTCTGAAACTTGAATGACTTCAGAATATCCTGTTAGTGTGGCTGGGCAGAATTGTCTTAAGATGCTGGAAAAAAAGAATTCTCCTCTGGCACTGAACTCTTCTGCTTACGCTAAAAGAGCTGTATTTGCTAGGCTGATTTTCATCCCCTGGTTTGCAGTTGCAATCCAAGCCATCAAGAACTGCTTCAGCTCCAAAGTGGTTTGCAGACCATTTTGATGACACACTTTGCCCCTGGACTCTCATGAATCATCCCCCCGCTTTCCTGTTATCCTCCTGTTCCTCCCTTTAAGAACCCACTATTTTCTTACTCTATTTTCCATTGGAAAATGCTGCAAAGGAGAACTGTGAGATTTAACCTCCTTCTTTACCTCCTCTGGATTTCTCAGGGATTCTCCAGGTGAAATAGCTGAGCAGTAACCAAGTCATGGCTTTGCTTTTGGACTGACTATACATTTCCCCAGTGCAATGCTGTTCACACACATCTGTGTCTCTTCTATGGTGCTGCTCTCCAAGGACCTGCCATGCTTGACACGATTTGGATTCTACCAGTGACACAGAGGTCTCTCAGGCAGGGAGGGTAACAGTTACTCACAGACACAACTGGGAACATAGCTGTCAGCTCTTAGCCTAACTGGGATGCCACTGTCACACAGTCCTCCAGCCAGTCAGTAAGTTAATCTCTAAAATTTCCTCTCAAAAAGCAAGTCAACTGTGGGACAAGCCCCTTCTCTCACTTTTGCTTCCTGGAGGTGGACTACTCAAGAGTTTGTGAAGAAACTCACAATTTCTTACCTTTCTCACCTGAAAACACTAGGCACTTGGTGACAGTGCATGGCTAGAAGGATTTCCATCTTCAGAGTCCTTGGAAGTTTTAAAATGGCACTGTATTTTGTATACACAGAAAAGCAACTTTTTCAACGGGAACAGGACATGGTCCCTGCTGTGCCTTTCCTGCGGGATCTGTGGTTTTCCCTGCTGGCATGGCACCTCCCTGTGTCCCCCTGCAGTCCTGCCAGATAACACCATGAGCACAGAAATGTTATTTCTATTTCAAACCCAGGATTTTCAAAGTGATGGTGAAGGCTCTCAAAAGTCATCTGCTTCACTCTTTTTTAGGAGCACTAGGGAAAAGTGTCCATCCTGACTAATTAGTGGCTGCACACAGCCTGACAGCATGATGACCTTTATCACACTGGCATCTGACTAAACACTCTAAGTTTGAACCACTTCTTTCCTACATATCAGTACTTGGACTGTCTTCAACTGCAACTCACTCAAAAGCCAGCTTGAATTAAGGTCAATAGGTACAGAAAAAATATCCTTGGAGTAGGAGGAATAGCTGTTCAGTACAAAGGGCTCAGCCAAATCAGCAATTTGGAACACTGTTATCCTAGTAGAGAAGCAGATTTTTGTGCTAGGCATGCCACTTCAAAAACTACTAGGATCAAAACTCACTGGTAAAGTAGAGAAAGGGTCTGCTAAGTTAACTGAGCATCTGATAAAGTAGTATGTCTTGAAACTTCACCAGAGGTCCAGACAGTCGAAGAATATAATTGCAAGAATACTTGATGCAGAGTTTAGAACATGTTCTATCATCCCTAGTAGCTTGAAGGAGTTTGTCTTTATTAACAGATCCCTTTGAAAAAATAAAATAAAAAAACAGCTTGTATAATCTTTCCAAAAGAACTTGAGATTCCAGAGAAATAAATGCAGCAAGTTTACTGTAAATTTGTCATTAGTCTCTCTATTTTAAACAGATAAAAGGGGATACCAAAATGAAGTGTTTTCAATACCTCATCCATTAAGGTCCAGGTATCTTCCCAACATAGAGCTCAACAAAGGAAAACCTGAAGTTTAGGTCCTGCTGCCACTAAGGGAAAATGTCTTTACAGATTATGGAAGACTTTCCCTAGACCGAGTATTTCATGTGGAAAACAGGACTAACACACATATAGCCAATACGGACATCAGTTAAGGACAAGCTTCTACTTTTCACTGCAGAACTGAGGCAACAGTACCCCTTGAGAAGAGGAAAATATTATTCAGCCTTAAGCCTGAATACAGCCTACTGTATTCAACAGCTGGAAAAAGTTCCCAGTCTCCATGTCAGCTGTAACCAAATCCTTGTCAACATACAGAATTGCTGTTGTGCAAAACCAGAGATCAGTCCGATTCACTGCCCAACTCCAGCTTATAGACTGTCGTCATTTCATCGTTTCTCCAGTTTTTTGTACTTGGCTTCTGCAGAAGGAAAAATAATATTTTAGTACTGGGTAGGTAAAAGCTTTACATCCTGTAAGCTAATTTACTGTATCGGTCAGGATCCTTTTTTCTAATGCATTTAGGCAAATATAATTGTAGAACAATTTTTTTTAAGAACCCAGTGCTTAAGTCAGACAATAACATTAATTTAAGCCAAGAGGGCTTCGGTGCCTGGTGGAACATTATGAATCCCTCAATTTGCAAGGTTAAACATCAGTCTTTAAATATAAGTCAGTGCATATCATAAAAAAAAGAAAATCAAGGTTCACTAATAAGCAGTAGTTTAACAACACCTGTACTACTGTACTAGTCCACTGTAATATATCTCATTACTGCATCTTTTCCCAATGCTTATCACTTCACACACAATGTTTGTGCACAAAAGCAGCATAGGCAACTCTGCAGCTCAGATTTGTTAATCAGAACAGAGTTTGCTTTCATTTCTTCTTTTTAAATCCCCTTGCAAGGCACTATACTGCTAGGTCTTAACAGTGGAGAACGATAGTTACCAAGTTTTTTGGAATATGCATCCAATTTATAAGCTGCCTGCTCCAGAGCTGCAACCTGTTCCTCAATTAGGTTTATCTGTTCCAGGTATGGCTGAAGATCAGCATCTTAAAAAAGCATAAAAATTTTATCTGTCAGTTGTCAGTAATGCAATTCCAAGAAACACAAGAATTTCTTATCACATTCTTCAGATAGGACAGTCCCCTCTCCTGCCCCAAAATAAGTGGTGATTCTGACAGCCATGTTCCAGGAAAATATGAAATGTTCAAGAGTACTGTCTAGTCTCTAAGACAAGTAACAAGAGAATATGAACTAAAAGAAGTGTTATTCCTATCAGATCCAGAATCTGGGGTAAACCAGGACACAAATTCAGATGCATTTTCTCTTCCAGTAGTCTACAGTCTAAAGCTGTTAAGAAATATACAAGACTGGCATTGCATTGCAGCACATCTATATCAGTGAGTTTTCTTTCCTTCAGCAGTAATGAAGTGTGAAGCTTCTGACTCCAAGATGCTTTATTTCCCAAGCAAATGCAGCATTCATTACATCCCTACCTTATTTGGTGTACTTACATTTTTGGTTTAAATCCTTCAGATTTCTACTGATGTTTATAGCAATATCTTTCATTTCTAAGTACTTCAAGCTAGTCAGCTTATTCATGTTTTCCAAGAGTTTGTAGTCTTCACTGGTGGCTTAAAAAAATAAAGTTTATTTTAATTAAAGGTGATGTGGTTTGAATTGTGTGCAGACTCTTCAAGAGGACAAGAGATTTCAAACCAACAGCTAAATGAAGCACAACAGTTTAGATGGCAATACAGGTTATTAGTATTTGCTCTACAAAAAGATATGACATCTTGTCATCTTTTTTGTAGAGTGTATACTAACACAAATTGCAAAATTCGTATTAGTATACAAATGTGTATGCTATATATAGAGTGTATACTAATATGAATTGCAAAAATCAATTGCACTGATGAATTCACTTCTAACTTTTTTTGAGAAAAATTTACTAAGTCCTCATATTTCTACTTTTACTTCTGTCATTTAGACACTTATGTTTACCAAACTGACAGCAAAAATGCAGACTGGTAATCTGTACCATATAACCTTCAAGTCTGTCCAAATCAGTAGTGCTGTGGAGTGCTTTCAGAATTAGAGCCTATGCAATGTGTTAACTTGGTGAGCAGTTTACTTTGCTCCAGTTAATTTTGCACAGCAATTTATTCTAAAGCATAAACGTTGGAAAACGTGTACGATCCTTGCTCTCAGGAAAAAAATCAGTCTGTAGTGCATCCCTCCTACTCTGTCTTAACCTAGATCGATTTTGTTAGATTGATTTCCCATGTACAAACTTCTTCAAGATGAAAAAGAATTATTTTTAAGCTGCTGATATCACACTGAATTGTTCTGAAAAATATTTGTGCTATTCTGTGACTTCATTAAATTAATGTAACTAATCTCAGTGTTGTTAGCAGCCTAGCAAGCAAGGTGCCAAATTTGGACAGCCAGTTTTACCAGATGTGATCTAAATAGTTACAGTTTAGACAAACTATGCAACAGATTTATTTGAAACCAACTGAATAGAAAGCACTTGCAGGTCAGTATTGCAGTGCCTTACCTGTCAGTTCACCTGTCAAGTAAGTGGCCATTTTGCTGAACATGTCTTTGCAGAGTTCATTGATATCTGCCTCCGCTGGCTCCTTAGCTTCCTCTGCAGTTTCAACAGCAGGATCCTCTACTCAGGGTAAAGACAGCACAGGGTTAAGGCAAACTATAGCAAGTCCAGAAACAACAGAGCGATTAAATGGCACCATTTTTTCCCCCTTCAAGCTGCCTACAGATACTTTCCATGTAAGTTACCTTCTTTACAGTAAGGGGTAACAAACCACGGCAGCTTCTCTGAATTAGCACCAACATTATTTCCAAATATTTTAGGGCCTGACAGCATTGACAAGTATTAGCCCCCTCTTGTGCTTAGACAACAAAGCAATTTGGGGAGAACTTCTGAGTGGCTGTGCACGGTGCTGATGTTTATTTCTAGTCACTGACTCGGAACAGACGCACAGCGGCCACAGTCTGCTTCATAAGGGCTACAACAGGTGTCCATCCACCTGCGGAAAGTGGCAATCGCCGCCTTTCTTCTCCAAAGCCGTTTCTACCATAATCTGCCCTTATTCGGCCCCTTCCAGGAGCAGTCCGGCTCCTCTTCCCCAACCCGACAGGCCGCTCTGTCCCCCGTCGGCAGCGTTTGCCGGCTGGCACACGAAGGCTGCCCGAGGCCCGCGGCTCCCTCCCACCGAAGCGGCGGCACGGGCAGGACCCGGCCGGGCCCCGGGCCAGCAGCGGCGGCAGCGGAAGCAGCAGGCGTATGGCCCGACCCAGCCGGCACACGACAGGCCGCGGGCTCGCCGGGAGCTCCAGCCCGCGCCGCGGCCTTCCCCGGCCCAGCCCCGCACCGCGGCCCTGGGGCACGCCCGGCCCCAGCCCCGGTCCTCCGGCCCCTTACGCTTGGCGGGCTGTGCGCCGGCCTCTGGCGGCCCCTCCGCCGCGGCCGCCATGGGCACAGAGCCACCCCCGCGGCCCGGCGCCGCCTCCTCCATCCCGCGCCAGCGCCAGGACCGCCCCGCGGCCGGCGCAGGGAGGAGCACCCGGAGCCTCCGCCCCCTGAGGGGCGGCCACGGCGGGTGTGCGGCGTGCGGGAGCTGCGGAGACGCGGCTGCAGGAAAGAGACAAGTACCGGGGTGTAAAACGTGGTACGAGGTTACTTTGCCCCGGCTGTTAAAGGCAGTGAGGCAGAACCGAGAGAGCCTGCTTTGTGCTCGGTGCGGCTGCACCGTCAGTGCGATCATTTCCCCCTTCCCACCGCAACCGGACCGCTCAGTGCCAGAGCACCGGCAGGACTGTCACCGCACGCCCGGTCCAGCGGCTGCTGCCAGCCCGACCCTCACAGGCAAACTCTTCACTCCTGTGTTTGAGGATGTTTTCCTTTGGCTTAGCTGATCCGCTTACCTCTGCAGGTCTTAATGCGATTTAAAGGCATCTCTTCTGCTGCTGCTGAGGTGATCAGGAGACAAGTACCGGCGCGATAGTCTGTCCTGAGTAGACTGGGGTATATGTTGCTATAGTTGCTACAGCAGTGTCTAGGTAGGGTTTTTTCAGTCCGTAGTGTAAGCAGCACTATATAGAGATAGTGCAGCTAAGAACTGAGTCTGTTGTTAAAAACATCTGCCAGTAGTAAGTATACAAATTTTTATTTAGAAAAAAAATAAAAAGGGAATTCCCTCTCCTCCTTTCAAGTAGTAAATATATTTCTTGCTGTTCACAGTGGCAAGGGAAGTTTTTTGGTTTCTTTTTTCTGCAGTTCAACAGTATATATTTCTCTTCTTAGGTGAGATGTCTAACACCACTGCTGTTCAGTTTTTAATAAAGCTGAAGTTGTTTCTGGAAGTAGATCCCACAGAGAAGCTACCAGAAGTATAGCTGTTCTTTCCATTTCCTGGTAATGAGTGCTTGGTCTCTGTACTAACTTCAAACTCAAATGCATCTCCAGCTCATTGTGAACAGTCTCTGTCTCTCCGCAGATGTGACAGGCACTAACAAGGGACAACATATCAATGCATAAATGCCACCAACACCTTCCACATTTTGTGATGGAGAAGCTCATATGTTCAATGGAATATTTTGTGTATAAGCTGGCCACAGAATAATAATCATTTACAGTATAAAGTTTGATATGTTCCTAAGGAATTACGAGAATTATATTTTCTTAGGAAAAATCACTTATGCAATGTACATTAATGCATTTTTTTTTAAAACCCACAAGCCTGTGGAGATCATGCTCCAGAAACACGAACAGGCTTCCCATCTGATGTCCAGCAAAGTCAGCTGAAACATTTTGGCAATCTCCAGTAGGCCCTAACAAGCTTTACAGTTTTAACACCTGAGAAGCTGCAGGGCAAGGCAACACAGGAGTTTATGTGAACTTCTTCATAAACCGGAGTTTTGCATAGGCAATGATAAGGAAGATAACAGTCATGCAGAAGAGAGCCACTATGTTTTCCCACATTGCCCAGCTGGTAGGGGCAATTCCCTGGCTGCACAGGTACGCTTCACCAGAACACCTGCAGAAAAGCAAAGGGCACAGGTTCATATTACTACGTGGCACACATCTTCAGGTAATTACTTTTATTCCTGCATCACAAAGATCCTTCTACCCTCAGCTCTGCAAAACAGGTGATAGAAATAGAGAACCCATCACCAAATAAATCTCAAAGGACAAATCTAGATCTCTAGTTCTCATAATTTTTCAGTAGTAACTTAATTGTTCTTTATAGATAACTGGCAATTTATAAGGAAACCTCAGAACTACCTTAAACCAATGTAAGTACAGAAGCATTAATTTCCCCTCAACAATCACTGGAAGTCCAAAAGCCATGGAAACAGTCCTTTAGCACTGTTCCCTGCAAAATACTCAGCTTGCCATCTCTCTAGTACCTGTCATGAAATAGTTGCACTGCTACAGCTTAAGGTATCAATAGCCAAGAGTATTTCAAATTGGGCAAAATAGAGCACTGCGAGAGAGATAACTTGACGCTCTCTGTATCTGCAGGGAGGTTAATATTTACAAACAAGTTCTGTGGGGGAGGCATGTTTCTGATCACAGGTCTACTGCTTTCCAGCAACCTGTAGCTGTCCACACATTGCATTTTCATTGTTAAGTGACCCTGGATTTGTTTTAGAAAACAAATCAATCAGGGCTAGGTTATCAAATACAAAACTTAATTTAGCTCATCTGCCTATTTTTACAAGTAAAGTTTCATCCCTACTTCACTCTTGGGTGACTGTGGAGTTTTACTGTATAATTCTAAAATATATTGCTTTGGGACATGTTGTTGAGACTGGCTTATAAGTGGTTATTCTGTGAATAGTATAAAAATTTGTCAGTCAGACTTCCCTTTGAGCAAGTCATCACAATTCAGGCCCAGAACCACCATAAGTTACTTACATTTCTTCTGAAATATTGGGGGGACAACTGCCTATATCTCCCACAAACACTGTAGCATTTGGATTCTTCTCACCACAGAAGTAGAGATCTCTGTACTCATTCACCTGAAGAGCCTAGGGAAAAAGGCAGACACAAGATTTTTGCAGAGTTCATGGTTTGGGGTGTTAAAACTGAAACACTTTAAAGAACTTGATTATTAGAATACACCTACCACCATTCTCAGAATCATATGTCCAGTTTCACCTGGGTCAATCTACTGATCCAGAAAACCATGTGGCTGCATGCAGACACCCCAGCACCACCACACTGAAGGCATAGCACAGTCAGCCAAAGCAAGAGGTGAAAGGTTCCCCAGCATTGGCATCCTGCACTCACTGCCATCTCAGAGGACACCTCCACATTGAGTAACATTGATAAAATACCTCAGTGATACCCAAACAAGGAGGTCTCACACATCTCCCACCCTGCACCAGCTCCAGCATTCATTTCGGTCACTGTTACTCCAAGCAGGACACTATTCCTTCCAAAGAGGCTTGGCCAGAATGCTAACAGGAGAAGGAAACACAACTCCCACCTGTGACCTGCTCTATTTACTGTGTTTCAAGCAGCTGCACCCTTAGATTTCTCACACCCCAGCTCCTTACTATTCAGAAAAGTCAAATTTCACTTCAGAGGAAGCCACGCTGAAGACTGAGACACTCGTGCACTATAGTAAATCCTTTAACCAGTTGGAAGTCATTGGCCCCAGACTGGCCACCCATACAGCAGTGTCTGGAGAGGCTGTACAGTATTTGATTTTATTCTAAACCACAGGGATCAACTATTCAGGCTCGGAATTAGTGCCTGACTGGACAGCTTGCTCTGCTGCTGTCCAAGCAGCACTAATTCTGTAGCACAAAGTGTTTGTTCAGTCTCTGAGAGACTTCCAGCTCTCACACAGAGTTCCAACTTTTGCTTCTTTTTTGAGGCTGGCTGGTTTGTTCTTTTTTTTTGTTCTTTTTTTTTTTTTTTACCACGTTCATGCAACGAAACAAACCAAATCCGGCTTTTAAGAGAACTTCATACTTTATACTCAAAACCTCTCCAGGAAGCAGCAGTGTGGCTACATTACTCAGAGAAGACCAATGCTACTTTCTACTCACAGTGAGACCATATCGGGGGATGCTGAAGTACTTGAGCCAGTTCAACCAGCCCATCACTGAAGGGAGGTTCACTAAGAGGCCAGAAAAGATCTGAAATAGAACAGAAGAGATTGATGAGTCACAAACTCTGTTTACTGCAAATAATACCATTCCTGCACAGATGCTGCAGTTCCCAAGCAGAGTGCACCATGATTGAAGGACTTACTACTGCTGTCATGCCTGTACCCAATGGCATGCATTGGAGCCTTGCAGCACTCCCACGCTGCTGGCCCAAGAGCACACCAAAGTACTTCAGCTGAACTGCTTGCAAAGAGGTCAGAAAGGTTTTCTCCATCCACATATGAGCTAAGAAGCATGATCACAACTTCTTACTCAGGAGGACTGTCCTATGATAGAGCTAACCAGAGGCTAAAGAAGGATGACTGGGAGATGAGAAAGTGGAGAATCAAAAAGGAGAAAAATGGGGAGCCTTAGGAGCTGTTATTATTTCAGTCTTCCCCTCTGTCTTACATCTTTTATCCATGCTTTCTCTTGTCCAGAAAATTATTTGCTTTTACTTCTTAGCACAAGTGGTCTTCATAGCTAAACATGACACTTCAGCCTCTGCTTCATCCCAAGTGATCTTGTGCTTACCCCACTGACTTTCAGGACACGCACGTGTCACTCCCTACGCACTGTGACTTAACTCAATGTACATCAGCTGCCCTTCACTACACATGCACGCTTCTCACCCACAGTGAGCAGCTGAAGCAGTGCACTATCACTTGGCTTATTGCAAAAGCAGGTAAATTGCAAATCGAAGAATAAGGGATGTACTGTAGCTCAGAGCTTGTACATAGACAGTGACTAGGAAGCATCTAACAAGAAATATGTAATTTGGTAGGTTTCACAGTCAAGAAGTTTTATCATCAGCATCACCGCTTTGAAAAAGAATTCACAGCTCTCATCTACAAGTAGTCAAAATTCTATTCTCTCTCTCTTGTTCTCTTCCTTAAAAAATCCTTGGGGAAGAGTATTGAAGTAATTTCTTGAACCCCACGGCAATACTGAGTGACAAAAAAGAGAGGGTTTGTGCCTTCTAATCCCACTTGGGCAGCAAAAATTAATGCAAAAAATCAGGAGATCTAAAGTTTATTTCAAGACTTTTTCCTTTTAAATAATCTAGTTGATCACTTAGATTCCTAATACTGGAAATGCAAGATTTTTTAAAATCAATCTTTGTAAGGACAACTTAATAAAAACAAAACCCACTTGTTTGGGGCACACTGTTTGGAAAGCTCTGGTGGCATCACAGCTACTGAATTGCAGCCAACCCTTACAGACTACAAGCTGGCAGAAGTATATCTTTGATTACAGTGACAATAAAATCACAAGCATGGGTGGGGCTGACGTGCCACTGGACTATGGATATTTTAGCCTGCCTAGGGCAAGCTCAACCCAGTCCTCTCAGCTGGTCTCAGCTCTTCCCTCCCCTCCACCAAAGGAGCACAAACTCCCTAATATGCTTACAAGCATCAGGACAAAACAAATGGTGATGAGCAGATTGGCCACAGCCACCACATCCATCCCAGCACTGATAGCCAGGGACATGGCTGTGGCAGTGTAGGACACCAGTATCAGGGTCAGCATGAAGAAGAAGAACCGCCCTGCAACAGCTTGGTATCCTGTCAAAAAACAGAAAGGTAAGAGTCCAGTAAACAACCACATGTGAATTCCGAGAGGTACCCTTGGATTCCTACAAAAGACAGGCAAATCAATGAGAAAGATCAGGTTTGGAGTTGGCAGGAACTATGCATGCTTCAAAGGCCCAAAGAGCATTACTAAAAGATGTTGTCAGGCAGGTCCCTGTGTTAGATTGCTGGTGTCTCTGCCCCTGCCCCAGAGTCCTCCCAAGTTATGATGCCAAGCACTTAAATCACTTGGAGGTTCAAGTAGCAGTATGTTATAGACATAGGAATCTGGCTAATTAGAAATCAAATGTGTTGGAAGGTGACAGGTTCAATGAAAGCATCAATTCTTTACCAATCATCCAGTAACTGATGCATGAGAATATGATGGCTGGAGTGGTTCTCATGGGCAGCAGATCTCCTATCATCAAGGCCAGGAAGTAGGCAGACACACGGTAATAGCCACTGGTGTACTGATGGCTGTGAGGACAGGAAGGAGGGGAATTGTACAAGTTTAGAGGTTCTGTAGGAAGCAGGCTCAGAGCGAGTTTGGTTTATCCTGATTTGTTTTCTGCTCTTTACACCACTGACTCCTCTCTATGCAAGTTGCTTATATTCTCTGTGCTACCACTGACACTCTATGAAGCAAGGGCTGATCGATCTCTCAGACCCTGCAGTGAAACTGACAGCCCTCCAAGGAAAGTGAATGAAAGACTGTGTGATTGCTAAGTAAAATATCATAAAAAACTCCCAAGTCTCTTTTCAAAGAAAAAGATCCTTAATACAAGAGCACAGGGAAGCATTGGACTTCTATAAACTGGAGGAACACTTCATGCACTGCTAACACATACAGCTGCTCCCAGAGAAGAAGGAATGATACCCAACAATGGGAAAACACCTTTGGGACATCAACTCACCTCCACTTCACAGAGCAATTAAATGTCATTATGATTGCTTTATTGCTTAATGGAGCTCATGAAAAGATGCTTTAACAGGTGAGGTGCCTAAATCCCCATAGACACATCTGGTTAACTGCACTGGCAAGCAGGGGAGAGTAGCAAGAAATGGCAGTGTGGGGGAATTTCACTCCTGAGCAGCTGTTAGGGTCAATATCAACTGCTCTGAGCAGCCTGTGGGTGGACATGTACATTCCAGGCATAAATCTCCAGTCTCCTTTTTACTGCATAGGATCTGTCTCTTGGCCTTCTATTGCATGAGCTGGAGGCACCTCCAAACTACACTTTAAATAAATACATATGTATACATGTGTGTATACTGTATCAACATGCATTTACATATATACACACACATACAAAAACATATACATATATGTATATATGTATAAATATAAAGATATTATACATAAATATTATAAGTAAATAAAAAATAAATACAGTAACTATATTAAATGACATATTAAAGTAATTACTTATAACAACAATCTAATAATCAAGCACATCCCCCTAAACAGAGAGATGTGCTTGATTATTAACAAGCTCTTGTAAGCCAGACAGCAGCCCCTTCATCTGAGCATCCCTTGCAAAGTTTTTCCAGGAACTCTCCCTTCAATTTTGCACAGTCTTGCCACTTTAGGACCATTTCAAGACTGTGTGTCAGCCTGAGGGCAGGAAAGATGCACAGTCTGCAAGATTCACATGCAGACCTCAAAACCAGCTGTTACCAAAAGTGGGTAGGAAAAGCAGCAAACTGTCACACAGCAAGCAAGTAAAAGCATTTCCTCCTTCCCCCAGCTCTTAGCATTTCAGCTCCTTGCTCTACAGACTAACTTGGCATTACTATTACAATCTGATGTTGCAAGGGAGCAATCAAGTCTTTGGTGGTAATAATTTTGTTCAGCATGTAAGATACTGCCCCATCTCATTCCAGGGTATGAGATAGTCCAAGTGCATTACTACTCACACAAATAGTTTCTTGTCTCTGATGAATAGCTCAATTGCAGAGACACTGGAAAAACACTGGTTTGTAGTGACAAAAAACAAGGATCCAACCCTAGAAGGCAAAACAGAATAGTGGAAAAGTGAGGGAACAACCACATCAAACACTGGCAGCCTCAGACATTCTCATACCACCAAGTCAGGGCTTTTTTCTGTCCATAGAATGGAGATATTTAATTTTGCTACTGTAAATCTTAGCTGTATCCTTTATCTTCCCTTTTACATCCCCTCTGTACTTATGTGCAAGCCTGACAGAACTGTGTCCCCTTTAGGATCCTTGGCAATTCCATGCTGCAGTGCACTGAGACTTGTGAACCCAAACCTCCTTTGTATTTCGAGTGCATCCCAAGGCCTTCCTTCTCTGTGCCTCAAACCTGACTGCTACAGATAGAAAAAGGAGCAAAGCTGTGGCTTTTCATCTCACCGATTCTGAATGCCACTTCGGTCCAGTTTTACACCAAAAAAGATAGCACCCACAACCAAGGCTAGAATTATGGTCACTGCAATCTGGAAGTGGAAACAAGAAAGGAAAAAGGAAATCCTTTAGGTAAGTAAAAAAATTAGGAACTAACATTATTAAGTCAAATGCAGGGTTTAAGATTCACCCCTGCCTAAAGCCTTGCTCTTGTGAGGCAATGTATACCTATGACACACACGATTAAAATCCTTATGACAGTTTTTCAGATTTTATCCTTTTCACTTTTCTACTTCATTCTTCGTCTAGGAGAGTTTAGTAGAAACATGCTTATAGAATAACTGAGTTTAAAGTGAGGCACAAAATTAATGTCACCCTAGAAGATCCCTGTGTGATGGAGAGAATGGAGCACTTTCCCCGCACCCCAATCTTCAGTGTAGTCGTCCTTATGCTTAACTAAACTGGAGATTTTTTCCAAAGGCCACAAAGGTAGATGAGCATCTCACTCCTCTTACATGGCAGTGGCACAGGACTTTTCTGTTTCCCTAACTGCCTTTGAAAACATGATTCTGTTGTACAAACTGCAGATTATGGGACTGAGAGCAGCAAGAGTCTGAGACTTTTAGCAGTTGTTACCTACTTGTGCAATGGAGGCCTGTGGGTTCCTGATGAGATTTTTCAGGGAACGCTTGGACACCCAGTACAGCTGAGTGAGGAATCCATTTGCATAGGTAATCTCATGCCCCTGCTTGGATCGTCTCTGCTTGCTTCCCCGTCGAAGCTCCACTTTCCCCAGTGCTTCCTTTGTACTCTGATATAGGCTGGAGCTGAGATATTTCTGGTGCAGCACATCTACCACACTGCTGTCCACGTTGTCTTCTGCCACTCCATTTTCACTGCTCATTTCTAAATTAGAAAAACAAGATATGGCTTGTTATTCCCTATGAACCTGACGTTCAGATGTGGCCCATCAATAAGCTCAGCAATTCTGGAGGCTGAAGAAAAAGGCAGAAATTCCCAGAGAATTTGAGCTGTTCAAGTGTTCAAGCCTTAGCTCTGAGTTTAAGAGGCTAGCTTGAGTGAGAGGTTTTTTCTACATTTTTAATTGACCTAGCTAATCTGCCTATTCTTTCTGGCACAAAATGGTCATATTCTTGTAACATGGCACCAGAAAACCTTTGTTTCATTGAATTTGGGAAAAGTGTTTGCTCTGATTCACATCACTGAAAACAGCTTTACAAAATCTGTTCCCTTATAGTCCTTCAGTCAACAATGTGGTACATGATCCCCAAACAAGTATTTTCAAACATTTCACTCACTATATTGGTAGAGAATTTGTTCTCTAACAGTTCCAATCACTTTCACTCTCCTGTAAATCCAACACTCCTTAGCTTATCTACCTTGTCTTCTCTGCAGCAGCCTCTTATGTGACTGAAAACTTGTCAGCTGCCTCTTGAGACTAAGCAGTTCCAGTTTTTCCAGTCTTTCCCTCACAGTTTTGGGGTTTTTTTTAATACTTGGTATTTGTCATTGCTCTCCTATACTACTGAAGTGAAAAAATCAATTGAAAAGGTTTTCTGATCTCTTTAAAGAAGCTCGAAACAAAATATATCTATTAGTAGGAAAAATAAAAAGATAATGAAATGCCCTTAGACTCAAGGAAACCCAGAGAACAAAAAGCTTGCCATCACCACATACAATTTCCTTCTACACTAGCCAGCTGTGGATTTCTCCTTTGCAATTTACCTTTTCCTGTGTCCACAGGTCTCTGATCTTCCTTGCTTGCTGCCACAGCAGTTGAATCACCATTTATGACATCGAGGAAGAAGTCAGCTGGATTATTGAAGGGTTCACATTCATATCCTTCAGAAAAAACCAGAACAGACCAAACCAAAACCACACATATAACGTGTTTGCATTGCACAGGGCACACCTCAGAAGGTCAGGTCTAATACTGTATCCATAACCCGAAAACTTCACTGCTTTTACAGCAGTAGATGGACAGGATTTAGGAGATGGTGAATCTGGGGTATCTTAAAAGCTTCAAAGCTGCTTATTCACTGATTTCAGGTGAGGAGGAATCTCTAACTTGCTTCTACCACAGCTCAGTATGGACAATTCTTGCCTCCTTCCCAGTGCTGTTCAACCACACTCCACTCTGGAAGACACACAGTTCTTCAGCAGAGGTTCCTAAATGTCTGCTCTACAGCCTCAGATATTTCTTCTAGAGGCTCAACTCTTGTTGGTGTTTCCCTGATCGCAAGGATGAGGAAGGGCTGTCCAAGAGCAGCTTCTTATAATATAGTTCTAAGTAAGGGACAAGGAGGAAATTAAAAACAAACCCAAAGATGCTTCTACAGCTTCCCTGAGAGAAAGGAAGGGGGCTAAGAGGAGAAGCAGAAGTACTGACATTGGTTAAAGGACCTCCCTTAAAGCCAGGGAAAGCTTACAATCTAATGTGTCCACAGTTGCATCTATAGATTGACAGTTCACTCCACATTCTCTGTTCATTACGGCCAGACACCCTCACCCTGCTTACTTGGAGAGATGGCAGCCACCCAACAATGCAACTATTAACTCATCTTAAGACACACCATAATTTTGTCCTCTTGGTTGCCCACCTGCATTCGGTCTACAGCATATTTTTGGATCAATCTGTACAAATTTCTGCTGATCTGCAGGCTGTGGTTCAAAAACCACTGGATCTGCCACCAAGGCCTCGTACAACTACAAGCATTACCTTGTCTGTTGGGCACCATGCTTATATATGTCCAAGTGATTCTTGGCTTTTATCCTCATGCAAGCCAAAACAAAGGCAAGAGAGAGCCATGCTCTCTTGTCTGAAAATTTTTGGGTTTCTCATTCTGTCTTTCTCCTGTTCTAACATAACGCTGCTCAGACTGTATGTGTACAGCCTCTAACATCCTAGTGATAGAAAAGCATGGGCCTGTTATCCCATGCTAGGGCAAGAATCTACACACAGATTTAACTCATGAGCCAGTTGCTTTTGCTCTTGGCATGGAAGACTTACCAATAGAACTGAAGTACTCCAGGGCGTGCTTCGCAGGACCATGGTACAGCACCTTTCCTGAAGCCAGCAATGTCAGACTGTCAAACAGCTTGAATATGGAATAACGGGGCTGATGGATGGAAAATATGATGGTTCGCCCTCTTCTTGAGAGCCTGAAATAGAAACAAAATATCTCTTAAGTACAGCACACTTCATTTCAGGAAGGCAAACTCACAGTATGAAAATCCAAGACAAATACTTGGCAACTTCTCAGGGTTTCGACCCAGAAAAACCTTCTCTCCCTTCTTTGCCACTGTGTCAGATGCTGCCTGCAAGACTTTCAAGACAGCACCCATCATTACAGGAGAATACCACTGCAGTCCAGGTAGCCAAAGTACAATGTTGTCTGTAGCTAGCAAAGCCTGAGGCTCAAGCTGTGTATAAACCCTCCTTACATGTTTGTTATACCAGATGTCAACCTGACTAACTGAAACAGTCCTACTGTGCTCAATGACAGTACCAGGCGTTACTTATCAGGCTGTGGAAGTCTGGCCAGCTGAGATTTCTCTTAGCTCTTCTGCTGAAGATTTACTCTAAAGAAAATTCAAAACAAGTTTTCCTTGAGACTTGTCAGATGCTCTTTCAAGTGCTTTAGCACTGATGCCCAACAAGGACCCTTGATGATGAAAGACCTATATCCACAAATACCGGAACAAAGCAACTCCCACAAGCAAAACCAGACAACATGCCACAAAGCCAGGAGAAGGATTAGAAAGTCATTCTCATTAAATAAGACTCTTTCAGTCTCCTTGCATGTAACTTTGTTCTAATTGTCAGAAGACAGTTCATCTCCAAAACACAGGACACTGAGGGTAAATCTGCAGGTGAAGTTCTATCTGAATTCAAGATTGTTGTTGGGTAATAGACTCAGATGGAAGGCCAAGAAATTATGATTACAAGGCCTGACCTCCCAGTCCACCCTTCGTTGTGGCAAAGGGAAACTGTCCAAGCTACATCTGCTTTTTGGGCTCCAATCCAATGCTTGCTGTGGAAAGATTCCCATAAACTTAGAAAGGCTTTGGAAGAGACCCAAACAGATAATTTACCACTAATTCTGAGTATATTTGACTAGTTTTGGGGTTTTTTTTTAAGGAGCATTACAACTACTCAGTAATAAGAACATTCCTATTTTTACTAATGAGTTGACAACCAAAATACAACACGGCCCTGAAGAACTGACTCTTACTTCTTCAGAAGGATGAGGACTGCATTGGCTGTGCTGGCATCAAGGCCAGTTGTTGGTTCATCCAGAAAAAGGACTGGTGGCTCTGTGATGAGCTCCATCCCAATGTTGGTTCTCTTCCGTTCCCCTCCAGACACTCCCCGGATCAACTCAGTTCCTACCTGCAAACAGAAGAAATCAGATATTTGCAACAAGACCCAGTCAGTACATGCTCTGGAGTTGTGGGCTTTCCACACCCAGCAGTCGTTTTCATATTCAGAATCCCTTTAATGAACTGGAAGACCAGCAGCAGGTGAGTTTGACTCAGTGTGTAGCAGGGACTGTTACTCAGCAGTATGCTGAGCCTGATTTTCAGAGGTACCAGGTGCCTTAGACTTAAGGGAACAAGGATGACACTGACAAGGAAGAGACAGAGTGAGGCCACAGCATTCAGAGGAGGTGTGGTGTGTGGGGATGCCTTGTTTTGGTAGCTTGCCTGTTAATACAAGCTCTACAAAGAACTTTTCCATCAAAGACCAGTTTTCCATCCCTCAGAGCTCTCAGAAATGAGAAAACAATTTTCTTGTCTTGTTCCACAAAGCCAGGAAGTGACTAAACAACTTTCCAAGATGCAATGACTAAGCGACTCTTTCCCTTCTGAATTTATACAACATGCTGGACATGGTCCAAAATCTTCCCCTTTTAGTAGCAAATACAAATACCTCTCTCCAAGCTCCCTCCTGAGCTGGAGACTAATGTCTTGCATGCAGTATGGTTTAGTCAGATTCCTGTTTAGCTTCGTGTGACTGCACTACATACACCATACTGCCCAGAGACAAGTTGTTCAGTTTCCAGAGGCAGTATGATTTCTGAGAGAGGTGTTCTTGCTGCTCACCTTAGCATCAGCCACTTTGCTTAATCCCAGCTCATTGATTATCTGGGTGACTCGCTCTTCCTTCTCTTTAATGCTGATGGAGCTGGGGAGTCGCAGCGCAGCAGAGAATTGCAGGTTCTCCCTCACCGTCATCGTGCCCATAACAACATCATCCTGAAAGTACAAATGGACAGTTGGAAAGACGACTCAGCTGCTGAGTGGGCACCAGAGTCCCTCAGTGGCATTCACCAGGTAAGCTGTTTGCAGACCACAGTGGAACCCGGACTGAAGGACAACTCCTTCAAATTTTACTTGACATGAAATTCAAAGTCCTTCAGTAGCAGTCAAGGGGAGACTGCAGCTCTGCAGGCCCCACAGCTTACACCAAGCACCCCCTCAGTCTGCTTTCAGGCTGAGAAGTTCAAGTGCAGACAATGCTGCTTTGTACTGCATTTTTCTGACTAGCCAAAGTGAGGCAGAGCAGGTGGTGATTTTGTAGAGTTAAACTTCTGTCACTCCAGTTGGAGCCAAAGGACATTGCTAGTGCTCAGTGTTCAAGGTAGACACACTCAGGGAATCACTCTGGTCAGCTCTGTTCCCAGTCATAAGCCACAACTCATTGTGGTCCAGAGCAACTGCTGAGTTCAGCTGCCAACAAGGAGCTTTCCCCAGCTCCTCACTGGCAGCAGTTTCCCAGAGAAGCAAGAATATTGCACCAAGATGCTCCTGCCATGTCTCAGCTATGTACAACTCTTGGACCTAAGACTTTATTCTAAGGGTTACGAATCTTCAACAGTCACATGTGCTTTGAGGGAGAATCAAATCTATCCAGCTAACAGACCTGAGCAACCTACAGCAACCTGCAACAACCATAAGCCAAACAGAGATTTGTCATCAGGTCCATTCAGAGCTCCATGCGTCTCCATCACCCGCACTTTGGTATTTGTGCCAATTCTGTATCACACCATATAATGAGAAAAGGGCTGCAACACTGGGTAGTTGCTGAGAAACATGCCTGTTACATCAGCCATCTTTGGAAGACATCCCCTAAGCTGCAGGGCAGCAGATTCTTGCCTGCTTCGGCACTCTGCCCATGTCAGATGCAGTGCATCATTAGCACACATGATATACCAGTCAACCATGTTTGGCACTGGAGTTAACAGAGGAAGACAAGAATATGCTGCTTTGCTGCCAAAGATGGTTTAGGCATTTCATTCCCTTCCCACAACCCCTCAGTCTCTGACTCCAGCCTCCCATTCTTCACTCTCAGATCCACCAATACAACTTTGGATCACTACACTGGAAACAAAACTGAATTTAAGCTTAATACCAAACATAACCATCAGTGGCACGACACCTTCACTCTCACAATGGAGAGACCACCAGCCATTTTATAGGGATAACATATGACTTAGCATACCTATATGCTTATCTGCACAAAAATGATCCTATAATTACGTATTTAGGACTTCAGTGTTTGTAGTTTTTGGTCCATCTTTACCAATCCAGGGACTACTGCATGGAGTGGGAAGGGGGAGAGACCATTTAACATTTCACCAAGTTGCTTATCATTTTAAGCTTATGTTTGGCTGCTTTGGACATTTGAGAGACAAATGTCTCAAACTGGGACCACCTGCGAGAAACTTACTGGCTATTCATCAGCCATTGAGGATTTGGGGATCTCTGACCGGCAGGATCAAGATTTAGCACCAGTCTCATCCCATGGATCCTCCTGGAGCACCCCAGCTGGCAGCCTTCAGCTGCCTATGTCACATCTGCCTGCAGTCAGAACCGTGGATGGTTTCCAGATTTGGCTGCTCATACGGCTGCCAAGAATCCCCTTCTCCCCAAGTTCCCCAGGGCTTTGAGGGTCTATTATTGGTCCAGGCCTCCACCCACTTCCGCAGATTCAGCTGGCTTTTCCTGTCTCCGAGTGGAATGAACCTCTGTCACAGCCAGCTAGAATCAGAGGAAGAACAGCAGGGATCTATTTATTTCCTAGAATTATTGTCTGATAGTTTGAAGGTACTTCTGCCAGCTAGAACTGCTTCTGAGTTTAACAACAAGAGATTTTGAGTGTCATGGTTTTTTTCCTCCCTTTTTAAAAAATCTTTGCTAGCACTTCAGGGTAGAGCCCAAAGGACAAGTCACAGTAGCCCAGCAGTTCGGGCATCCATGTAGCTGTGGGAAGACATACCTCTGTGCTTGACTAGGCTGGAGTAACAGTTTGATCTTATTGTCCTCCATATCCCAGATAAAAACTAAAAACTGTAATATCTGAGTTATCAAATTAGGCTCTGTAGGGATCACTGAAAATTACCTAAACTAGCCATTCGTGTTTCCTCATCTTATGTGGTCTTCCATCCCAAGGTCTCCCAGGCCTCCAGGAAGGCAGTTACTCACCTGCACAACGTATCCTGAGATGCATTTGAAATTTGGAGGTTGTGGGATGCCATCTATAAGCACTTCTCCAGACAGACCTGCTGGGTCCTTTCTGGCAGCCAGCACATCTAGGAGACTTCAGACAAACACCAGGCATCAGGTTTTGCAATAACTGCTGCTTTTACCCTTGACTGGGTAAGTACCACCAGCCAGGACTGAGTTACAGCCTGCTCACAGTGTGCTGCAAACCAGAGGGCACAGGAAGGGGCTTCCCCTACTCTGCAGGCTTTAGCTCTTTGTACAGAAAGTCTGGTGTACATCCAGGATTTTCCAGCACACGGTGTGCCACAGCAGTATGGCAGTGTACAGACGCCCACAATTCACAACAGTCAACCCCCTACAGACATAAACTTGGTCTGTGTATTTACAGATAACCTCAAATGCACAGAGACAAAAGCACCCTGCTAAGTAGTTGCAGGCTGCTCTCCAGCCAGGGGAGCACTGAACTAACTTCTCTGATCTCAAGGAAATTAATCCATATGGGTGTAAACAAGACAAGAGTTAAGATTAATTCTAGAAAGTAATTTTTTTTAACGTATCACTGGATTCTCCTTACTGCCAATGCAGAAGCCAGCCTGTCTGCCAGATAAGTAAACTGCTCTGATGAAGTGCTGCTCTTGAAAGCATCCTGATTAACCAGCAGTCTCCTTAGAAAAGAAGATCCATGGTCACTACAAAGACACACCTGTGTGAACCCTTGCCATATTTGCGAGTGTCTGACATTCTTAAAGTCAGAAAGTGACAAAGAGCTCTCTTACCACAGGAGAGAAAACAGCACTAGCACTAGATGGAGATGGTCTACATTGTATTTCTCTGTGCCTTCATCCAAACAATTCAAGCATGTGTGCACCCCCACCAGCAGGCCACAGCCAAGCTGGGGTAAGGATCCAGAGCATCCTACATGCATTACATCGTACTCCTGTCAGTTGTCAGAGAGGGGTCCGGCCTAGCAGCTTCAAGGAAGTCTTGTTGCAGAGAGTTCAGAGGGGGTGACATCTTCCATGCCCCAGGGGGGCTTGTACCCCATTCCCCACCCCATTACCAGAACAGAGCCTACATCAGAGCTCCAGTCACCCCAGTTCTGCCTGGTGTCTTAACTCAGGCCACCACCAAAGACAACTGCAGTAATACAGCACACCAACTGGAGCACATGAGGGGTGTGACACAGTCATGGTGCAAGAACTTCAGCAAAGCTGACAGAGGGGCAGGTCAAACTGCATCGCCAGATTTCTTAAAGGCATGCAAAGATCTAAGCGTGCAGATACCTCACATCTCCCATAACCCCCAGAATCCCAAATAATACTTTGAACAGCTGACTGTCCATTTAAATGAGCACAAGATACTCACGAAGATTTCCCACTCCCTGTTGGCCCCAGGATAGCATTCAAGCCTGGTTTCATAATGCCACTGGAAGAAGGAAAGAGTTGTTTACAAATAAGGACGTTTACAAGGACCACCCATATGCAGATTTTAGATGTGAGATGTGACCAAAATGCTGTTGAAAGAAAAACTTCAGAGATTAAAAACTTCTTAAATCTGAAATCAATAAGCATTTTTCCTTTCTGTCTCAGACTGCCAGTCAGAACAGAATCAGAACTGGACATAAAAAGTAATCTACAAAAGACAGAAATTAAGTGTCTTCCCTGCTCAGCAGGGTCTTGAAAAGAAGCAACAACTGCTCTCTGTTGCTCATTTCCTCTGACTGCATCTTGAACCATAATTAAGGGAACCCTCAGATCTCCTGGCAGAAGAGTTCACACAAGTTTGGTCCTAATTTGCTCAGATCAGTAACTGAAACTGCTTCAGCTATTTTGCCTAAAAGCAAATCAAAGTGCTTACATGAACGGCTGACTGGCAGGAGGGCAGTAATTTCTGTACCAGCACAGCTGGATCTGGAAGGTGACACGAGGTCACTGGTTCACAGCAGCAGATTAATTCCTACCCTCTAGTATTTAATTTAAGCAAACACTTACTTAACATTATGAAGGATCTTCTTTTCCACGATTTTCCGTTTACAAAGGAATCCACTGCGCTGCTTAACGGAGTACTGGATGTTATGGAAACTGACAACGGAGCCATGAGGCGATCGGATGGACTCTTGTGTTGGAATAGAACGCTGGAAATTGCCTGCTCCCTCCTCTTCTCCAACAGAAATAATGCTGTGATCGAACGTGTCTGACGTCATGTCCTTGTTACACAGGTCAAGCTCCACTGCATGGAGATTTCTGAGGTCACTGTTGTTTTGAGCAGTTCCCATCTGTTGAGACGAAGAACACAGAAATGCTCAGGGAAAGAGATATGTGAACAAAGATTTCTCCAGAAAGTGTCTTGGAAGAGCAAGTTCATGCGCGCCACACCGATCGGTACACATGCCAAGTTTCCAAAAGGATGGATATCCGCACGGGAAGACATCCAGTAGTCCACAAAGGCACGGAAACCCACAGATGTAGAACTAGCCTTTAACAACAAGAACTATGTTCTTGAAGTAAATGATGCTTGCTCATCTAACGAGGCAAAAACAAGCCTACCTCTGATGGTCACCATCTTTTGCAACAAGGTAGCACTAATGGAATCTGTTACCACTTAAAAAGACTCAAGCTCACTTTCTTCAGTCATAACATGCTTATCCCCCTACCCCCCAACAAAGCCAGCAGGGAAAGCCTAGTAATGAATCCATATAAAGAACCACAGCAAGAAAAACGCTTGTGCTTATGAAAATGAAGGCCAGTCACATGCATCTTGTTTGCTGCACAAGTCTGTTTCAGAGATACCAATGTGATTAAAATAACAATTACACATGCTAAAAATTACTGTGATGCTGGGGAAAGCCAAGGTTCTTATCAGGTTAAAAGAGCAAGAAGAAAGACCTGTCCACACAGACATCCATTGCTAGTTCCTTGAATTTTGTGTGAAGGTAGAAGTATCCCACTAACCACCCCTTTCCCACCATCTGCTCTTCTTTCCTCCGAGGACTGAGAGGGTGATAACCCTGTAGAAGGACCACCACTACAGCAGCAGTAGATTTCTCAGGGAGGGGAGATGGTCACTCTATTAGGAATTGATGCTACAAGAGCCAGGTTTAAAGAAACAGTATTTGTCCTTTCTCTCTGCCTCTTCCTATCACTGAAAGCTCAACAAGTTACATAAGTTTTTTCCTGTATAAGTAAAATAAAAATAAGGGGCAAAGGAAGGGTTGTTTAGTTTGGACCCATACGGAACTCTAAGGCTAGTCACCCCTGGGAAAAACTTGCTTATGAGAGACAACATATAGGATATGCTGGTTACATCAGCAAGAGATGGCTTATACACTTGAAATGTTGCACAACAGATGATGAGGAAAAAAAAAAAAGAAAAAGGACGACGGTGACACTAGGGACAAAGACCTTGTTAGACTTTTGAACATTTTTCTTGTATTTGTCCTGGCTAAGTTCTGTGGTTTAGTTCACCATACACCTTTACTTAAGGCAGGTTTTTGTAACGCTGTCGATTAGCACTGGCAAGCGGGTGTGTGCACGGACGGTAGAAAGACCAGAAAAGCCTAGCAGAGGCTACAGGTAGGCTCGGCTGCAGCAGCACCTCACGGCAGTGCTTCTCCGTCTCCCACCCACGCCCCGAGGGCCGGTTTCGCGACCGGACCCGGCCGACCACGCTGCGCTCTCCTCCCCCGGCCCGCGCCCGCCCGCGGCGCAGCCCCGGCCCCGCCAGGAGCGCTGCTCGGCCGCCCCCGGTCCGGCCCGGCCCGGCCCGCGCCGTTACCTCGCGGCTGCCGCGGCGCTCGGAGTAGCGGCGGCTCAGCCTTGGCGGCGTTTTATAAGCGGGTCCGAGCGGCGGGTTACATAAAGCGGCGGCGGGGAGTGCCGGCGGTGTCACGCAAACCCCGCCGGTCGCGGGCGAAGGCGGCGGCGATGGAGCCGCGGGCGGCGCGACCCCCGGGGCGGTGCCGAGCCCGGCTGTGTGAGGGCCGCGCCGCGGGAGCGCTGTCCCTGCCGGCGTGCCGCGGGCTGCCGGCGCTGTCAGCCCGCCTTCCCAAGGCGGGGAGAACAGCGGGGCAAAGCCTCGGTGCTCGCTCGCTGGGAGCCACCGACGCGGGGGTCGGGCACGAGGAGCCCGGTGAAATGCCCGCGGCCCCTGAGCACCCCGGCACAGCAGGGAGTGGGAGGCAGCGCCCACTCTCCTCCTGCCCTCCCACCTCCTGGAGAGGTCATCACCCCCGGGGCATGGGTCCAGTCCAGCCGGGTCAGCTGGGGCTACTGGCAGCCCTTCCCAGGGTGACACCGCCGCTCCGATCTCACCTCTTCCGTGGCAGTGTGCTCCTTGGTGGGCCCAGAGGGGGTCAGGACAGCCTGCTGGGATAACTCGGTGTCCATCAGGTTGCCTCTCTGTGCTGCCATGTGTTCCCAGCTAGGAGAATGTGTGAAATCAGGAATATCGGATTTCCTTCAGGTTGTGGTCAAGCCTTGTCCTTGTCTTCCCATTCCCAAGCACTACTGTCTTTATAAATAAGCTCTATCTCTCCAGGTTCCTTGATGCTGTGAATGCAGGTAAAGCCCAATGTTATGGTTTATAAGTATGATTTACAGCAAAGCTGTCAAGTCATCATATTAATTGCCTCCAGTTTGACCACCCTCTGCAGCTCCATACAGCATTGATTTTTTCTAACTACGCCTTTTGCTAGATCAATTTAAGGCTCAGCTAGGGTAAAATATACCTCTATGTATCCAATCAATAACAATAATAAAAACTCCAAAGGCTCACCTCTCCGTTTTCTAACACCTGCCTCCTCTGGGTGTGTTGATATATTCAATGCCATTGATGCATTAGATAGAAGACACCCACATCCTATGAAGCTGCATTGCTCTGCAGGGCTGACAGGAGTCAGCAGGTAGGTTTATGGGGGTATTGAAATAGCCCTAGAGATCTCTCAGAAGAGCAGGTTTTGCCATAGGCTGGCTGAATGTTATCTTCAGTCACTCTATGGGTCAGAAGTGGACTTGAGTTCATGTTTCCTACATGACATAACTTCCTCTTTCAAGGAAAATCTGCCTACATTGAAGACTTTTGCCCTAGTGTTTCACCAACCACGTACATCTCTGTCTCCAAAAATATTTCAATCCTAAATACTCACTACCCCTCAACAAGCTGCAGAGGCAATCTTCTCTTGTCATGTGCCTGGAACAGTGAGACAAATGGAGCCTGTGTGCTTGGGAACAAAGGTGAACATTTTCTGAGTCATGAACTTGCTGCTCCACATAGTGCCTGCACAGTGGTGCAGGAGAACAGCTCACTTGAGGAGCACAATTAAAAGTTCAGGTTATTCTTCACCGCTTCAGTTGCACATCAGCTCTTCAGACAAAGGTGATAGATGCCTTCATGCTGGTAATTTTGGGAAACACTACTGCTCCTCCCACACTTGATGGAATGGAAAATCCACTTCTCTGTCCCCTGTGCCTAAGCTCATCCCATTGACAAAGAAATAAGCAGAGACCCCAGATATGGGGATATAAATCTGCCAAATACAGGATCTGGCTGGAGGCTCTGGTTTTTCTCTAGTCCATTCTTCAAGCAGCAGTCTTCTAGGCTTCTTCAAGGAGAGCCTGTTTCATCTCCCACTCCAATTAGGAGTATTTTTCAACTGTCATGTTACTAATCCAGTTGATCTAGCTCATACTGTTGCTGAGGGAGGTTTCTGCCAGTACAGGGATAGAAAACTGTGGCCAGGGCTGTAGTTATTTAAGACAAATACTCACAACAAGCGTGATGACAGCCTGATGTTACTGCACTTTTCTCCTGCCCACCACTCTGAAGGTTGGTGTGTATGCCAGCACTGATTTGTGCTCCTCATCCACAGAGAGGGGCATTTGCCCTGTGGACTGTCAGGCTTTACTGCAGTCTAAAGGATGTGGTCTTCACAGAAAGACACCAAAAGCATTAGCCCAGTGTAAAGCCCTAGAAAGCACCAAGCTACAATGCCCTGGTGCATTTTCTGACATTAAACAAATAATGCTACAGGCTTCAAATTGATATGTTGTAATAGCAAGGAAAGAACAGCCTGGGTAGTATTTCAGATCTCATGCAGGTTTTAGCACAGGTTGGAGATCTTTGGTTTTGCTCCTTAGCTCCTGCTGCCTTGAGCCTCTGATTTGGCTGCCACTTCAGGGTTGCAGAGAGGAGGGACCATGATACCCCATCCTGGGCATGGGGGAAGGGATCTTGCAGAAAGTGAAGCTTTGAGGACTCCTGCTGTTTCTCCATTGCTTTCTTTAGCATGCTGCTCTCATTGACCTGAGGATACAGAGTGTTTTTTAATCCTACCTAATTCCAAATTTCATAAAGCTCATGAAATATTTCATGGACTTGAACCAGCAAAAGAGTGCACAAGAAATATATTCAGGAGGAAATGTACGATGATTAGTACTACTGCCTTCGCTACTGAATGCATCAATAAGCAGATCCCAGTGCTCACTCTATAAAAGAGTTCTGAGATCAATGCAGAAGGTAGAAATACTAGACATGGTGCTTGAGTGATACTTCCTGGGCTCTTCTTTTCCAAAAGCTCCAGTAAACCATTCCAAAAGACACACCCTGTACAGATGTGTATGACATACTGAATCTGGTGCATCTACAAATTTACTACCCTAGGCACAAAAAAACTCGTGCTTTTTCCACCCTGATTGCTCATCGTGTCAAAGCTAGTGCTGACTGGCCTCCCTTACTTGGTTAAAGTGCTGCTTGCCTTGGGGAAGTTGACTTTTGCAAGACTTGCAGATTATGTAGAAGAAATCTGACTCTGTCAAGTTTTGTTAATCATTTAGTCCATTATCTGAATTCATAGTAGCACTAAATCCTTAATTGGTTAAAGATAAGAAAGGGTCCAAGCAAATCTAAGAGCAAAGAAAATCAGTATTTAGCTAGTACACTACACTTAGATGTCATGGGCTTCATTCTGACAGAAATCATGAATAATTGAACTAGAGGAGCAACAGAATTACACACAGGTATTATCTGGTAAAGCAAGTAATCAGCCAAGGACGTCATAGATAAAGTGCCTAGTGCATCTAAACCACCATGACAGTTCTTCAGGAGTTAAAAAGATGTTCAGATTTTTATCACTCCTACTTGCTGCTGTTAGTAATGTGTTCAGGAGCCTGCTAAGGGGAAAGAAAGCACCTATGTCCTCTCTAGGCAAGCAGGTCTGGGAGAGACACCAGTCACAACTGATCCTATAGTATTCTCAACCCTTTAGGACAAAGCCTAGGACTTCAGACCAAGAAGTGCACTTCTGACCAAGCACTGAGGCCACAACACACAATTCCCAGTACAATTTTCTCCCACACTCAACCCAAGCTCCTGTGCAGGACTCCTTCAAATACAGTTTGTCTTGCTATTTGTGAGTCAGGAATGGGCACTCCATCCTTCTGCTTCCCTTTTGAGGGCCTCAGTGCCTGCAGGAGGCTAACAGGATTAAAGTGTGTTTTATCTGTCCCAACTCGGCTCTGCAGAGGTCAGTTCCCTTGCTAGACGTGAATGTTGACATACTCATTGTTACGCAGGCATTTCACCTCCTTCCTCAGGAGCAGAGTCCAGGCTTCCCTATGAGACATTCCTAAAAACTGTTTAACTTTTATCCACTCCCAAGGCCTGAGCTGCTGCCATTAGGATTTGTTGTGGCAGCCCTGAACACATTCAGACTTTTTTTTTGCAGTAGGTGCTGTACACCCAGAGTTGCAGAGTGTTCTTCCCCCAAGGGACCATACACAACAGGAAGAGCGTGATATACCATTATAGCAAACAGCTTGCATCCTGGAGAAGGAGAAATAGGAAAGTATCTCTGTCTCATCCATAACTCTTCCCTTCTTTTGTACCTTCCTAGAGGCCTACCAGTGCTATATGACCTTGACAGAGAACTACTGTGCCATGACACAGGGCAGAGCATCACCATAGGTGAAAGAAAAAGTGCAAAGGTTCAGAAATCTCAGCTGTTCCCTACTCTGATGCAGACTGTAGGAAAAACACATTTATAAACAAGTAAACTGAGGAAGAAATGCAGGGAATCACCAAGTAGCAAGTATTATCAAAGACAACCCAAAACAGAGAGCCAGGCTAAATGTTTGGATTTTTGTCTTGAAGATGAAGGCAGTAACAAAGAGGAGAACAAAGAGAAGGAAGCACTTGGTTGCACAACTCACCCAGTAATGCCACAGGAAAAAGCAGAACACTCCTAAGCTACTTATGCCAGAGTTCTTTGTACTCACCTTCCATCTGGCCTCACTGGTTATGTTCCACTATGTCCCAACTCATCTCTATATTTGGCTTTTTCAGTGCAGCTACTGCCTGGAGTTTGTCTCGGCCAGGGCATCTCAGGTTTTCTGACTGTGTTGGTCTGCTCCTCTTCAGACTTAATTTTTCTCTCCTACATTTGAAATGGCTGTATAAGTGGAGATGACAAGTGCACGCAAAAGGGGCAGAGGGAGCTCAGAGTCACCCAGGAGCCACTGAAGGCCAGTGAGGTGTCCTAGGGCTGGACGTAGTTCTCTATAATCAGGAGAGGCAAGGGGCATAGAGTCATAACAGGAATGCCAAGGTGGGCCTGAATGGAGACTCAGTGAGAGTCTGGGTGTAGAACACCAGGAGTGGCAAGTGTTAACAACACCAAGCTTAGCTTGTCACCAGAACAGCTGCATATCTAGGGGTAGCTCCTCCAGGCTCTCAGAGTGGGAGACCAGGGGCAATGAGTACATCTTAATGACTCACAGAGGAGGGACAGGACAAGAAATTAAACACTGTCATCTGCTAAAGCGTGTGAAAAGACACATTCACAAACAACTCCTGGTCACCAGGCTAAGGATGGAGGAGACATGAGAGGTCTCTAGCTGGTGTTCCTTGTTCTGTGTCATGACAAGAATCCTGACCACAGCGTGTGGATATAGGTCCTGGTGCCCAAATGCTGAACAGTTCATTTGGGCACATCTCTCCTTTCCTCATGAGTACTTGGTAAGAGAACAGAAGCAGGTACAATCTGTTCTGTTTTACAATCAGGTCATCCTATTCTCTTCATGGTAAAGAATGCCTGCTGGTGGCATGGCCTCTCCTGGGCCTGTACAGAATAAAACTCTTTGAGGCAGAAGAGGCAGTATTCCTGAAAGGATTCAGAAAGCCTACCATCTCTTGTTGCTGTAACACTTCTCATTCGTGTAGGAAACTGAGAAGCAGCTCTACCCTTTTGTCTGTCCCAGAAGTCTTTGTATGTGGTTTCAAAGCCTGCTCTCTTTGTGAACTCCAAACATGTCTGAACAACCTGGGTGGTTTGCAACATTACAGCAATGTCTGCAGGTGTGTGTGTGCACAGATACGGAGTTTTTCTCTCTGAGCTCACCCTTTACTATTACTTCTGAAGCTTTTTGCAGAAGGGAACCCCATAGGGACTCACAGCCAATGGAAATGATGACTTGAGATGGCTTCCCAGTTCCTTCTCAGGCAGCACAAGAAAACCAGCTTCAAGTTCCTGCTTTGCATGTTGCTGTGAGTGGCTGTTTCTTAGGCTGTTGCACCTTCTGGCATGTAGAGGTGAGTGTGCCATCAGAGTAACAACTGGTATCTTCTGGGGACGGCAGTGGCCAGGAAACGGCACCATCCAGAGCTGTTTGGGACATCCTGTGCTGTACAGCCCTTTACTGCCATGCACACAGGCTCTCTTGGTAACTTGCTATGGCATGCCTCAACAAAGCTGGCTGATGCAGGCTGGAGACCCATTGCTGAACAGCCATTGTTTTGTCAACAGAACTTTTGCACTCCTCTTTCAGCACTTTGCAGCCAGGGCTGGGCTTTATCTCACCACACCCCGCGGGGCTGGTACCCTTCTGTCACCTGCCTGAGTGCCTGGCATGTGTACAGCACGGCTGGCTGGCAGTGAGCTACGCCTGGCATTTGCCACCTCTGAAAATGAGCCATAAGCAGGGCCATAATGGCCTAACTGTGCCATGCCTCTCCAAAACTCGGCACATTCACATTATCATATCCCTTAACCTGAGCCCGGAATGGGGGCTGGACCTGGCACTCACTGAAATTCCTCCTACTTCTACTGCTCTTGCACTCCCAGGCTCCTTGCTTCATGTTTGGAGACCTGGAGTTAGGGTTTCTGTGACTAGCAAAAGGATGGCACATCCTGAGTTTGTAATCTGCTAGATCACCAGGTGCTGGCTACTCCCCTCCCTTTTTCATTAGTTGTTGATAAACTCTGATAGTTGTTCCCTGATGTTGCTCTCTTTTTTCTGTAAATTACTCTTGCTAGGGCGTGTTTGTAAAACAGATGGGCAGGGCAGCCTCCAGCTAACAACTTTCTGTGCTAAAGACTGACCAGTTAGCAGCGGCTCCAGGCTAATAATAGCACTCATTAAGAACTTTTCACAAGACTGAAAAAAATGAACAAAACCTGTACAAACCCTTTTTACAGGTTGTAGGGAGAATTATAACCTGCCTGAGATAGAGAAACCTTGCAACAAATACTCAAGTGTGAGCGTCTAGTATAATAAATTACCTTTTGGAAGCCGTGGATTCTGCTTCTGTCTTTTCTCTGCCACCACGAAGGTAATTGTTATGAGTATAAGTATTAATTCATGCCAAGTCTCCTTTATTGTATATAACTAATATTTTTCTAAAGCTCATAGTTTGTTCGGGCTCATTTACGGGAAAGGCACATTCCAGTGGGGAGCCTAGAAACTTTGCTCAGTTTCAGCTGTGGTCCAAGGAACAATGGAGTTACGGGAAGAAGTCGTGGCTGACGACCGGTGCTTAACGCTCGATCGTTATCGTCTGATAAGGATTAAGCTCGTCAGCCCCCACCCTGACTCCCATCTGAAAATGAATCGGGACATCATC
The DNA here is from genome assembly GCA_013400495.1 of Nicator chloris. NCBI lineage: Eukaryota > Metazoa > Chordata > Aves > Passeriformes > Pycnonotidae > Nicator > Nicator chloris. The sequence goes on from WAAE01023349.1 coordinate 35,776, forward strand.
ATCCCCGGAAAACCTATTCAGTGGAAAGGAGGACAATATTCAATCCTTTCAGGAGGACCGGAGAACAGAAATCGAAGACTATAGAATACATCTACACCAAAAAGAAACTTTTTGTTCCTATTGCAAACCCTAGCCAGAGGGTGATTTTCGAGTATAAATATCGGGGTGCTGGCACATCCAATTCGTGACAGAGAGAAGGCGAGAGAGAGGGCTGCTCTGCTCACCAGTGCCAAAATCCCGGGGCTTGGTACTTTGTCCGCTGACCGTGTGCTTTTTCCTTTAAATTTTTGTAATCAATAAATTCTATTTTTCATTTTTTTAATTTGGCTGGTTTTGGCTTTTATCTATAACAGTAATGTTTCTGTATCTCAGTTTCTCAGCAAAACAAATGACAGATTTGTTTCTGTCCATTGAAAACGGAAGAGAAGGGACTGTAGGTGCAAAGGGTTGTGAGTAGTGCTGACTGACATCTACTGGTAAACCAAAACAGGCTGAGAAGGTAACTAGAAGCTTGGCTGTATTTGTGGGGGGTCAGAGGATTTATGTGTTCCTTTTAAACAGGAAAAGTTAGGCCTGCTCATTGTTAAGGCTATGGCTTCATGTTCTTGGAGAGACACAGCAAAGAGACACGACCAGGAGCTGTCCAGGCTCATGGCCACAGCTGGTTGGGGCTGCTTAATGCCAGATGCCTGAGCCTCCTCTCAGACATCACTGCCATACCCTTCCCTGCACACGTCCATGAATCTCTCTCGGTCTCACTTGTACTTTGAAATCATGCCTAGGACACTGCTTCCTTCTCCCTTGGCTCTGAATCAGGAGCACACACAGCACCTGCCAGTGTGGGCCTCAGACCACATCCACTGCTAGTGCCAACATAAATAACTGATAACTGTGGGTATCTCTTCAAAGCACTTGATACTTTTCCAAACCTCTTCCCAAAGATTTTAACCACTTCAGTGCACAGCTGGCACAGCACAGTTTGGCAGGCAACCCTCTGCAGATTGAAACAAAACACAATCATGCACTTTTTTTTGAGGAACAAATACTTTACTTTACCTATCAGACATGTATCATCTAAGTAATATCAGCTCCTAATGGGAGGCCTGACAACACGTATTTGAAAAGAAGAGCTGGATGAACTTACCATTTGGTGTATTGATGTTATTTCTCAACCATCTTGAAAACACGATTGACAAATGCACAAAAGCCAATGCTGGGGACAAGTAATTTCCTTGCCTGCTCTAGGACGCATCGTATACATGACAGCATGGACAAAGAACAGACAAGGCACAGTGACATGAAGATGTACAAGACATACAAAATTAATGCAGGCATAGGCACATGCCAGTAACAGAAGTTGTTTTACACTGAGAAGCACTAGCACTACTAAAATCACAGCCCAGGGGGAAGTGGTCTTTCTGCCAGGAAGGGGGAAAAGAGCTGACCTGGGAGACCACTACAGCCTGCAGTTCTTGTATGATCACAGCTAGAGCTCCTCAACATGGCAGCCTGACTGCTGTTCCCCAAGTCCAAGGGAGAGGAAGCTGCCAGGCTGTTCTTGCCAGAGAGAAAGGGAGAGCCCTGGCAAGCTGGGCTAGAGTCTCCTGCATTTACCAGAGACAGGCAGCGTGAGAGGCAGACATCTCTCCCAGCAGCAGTGGCCCTGTGGAGACTCCCATGCTCTCCCTTTGCAGGGGAAAACTGGCTTCCCAAGTTTCAGGCATGAACAAACACTGCACATGAACATTACCATTTTGTTCCTCCTGCTGCCTTGAAGAGCAGACTCAGTGCCTGGGAGCTGGTTGCCTGATGCTGTTGGTCACTGTCCCATGGATCTGAGTTCAGCTGCCACACCTCTCCACCTGCCTTCCCTGATAGTTATGGGAGTCCCTGTGCAGACAGGAGCAGGGGGGTGAGGGTTCTCTTCTGCTGTGTAGTGACAGGCAGGGCTCTTACACAGTGCTGCTGTGGCTGCAACATCCCTGCCTCAGTGGAAGGTTATCTGTGGGACTGATCTTGAGGTTTGCACAGCTCAGAAGGGGAACAGAAAAGAAACGCAGGGCAATGCAGAAAGGGAGGTTCTGAGTCACCTTCTCTGTTGAACAGAGCAGCTAAACACTCTCCCTTATGAGAAATCGGAGGCTTGGTAAAGCCAAGCTTTATAGATAAGTTTTACTTTCATTTTCTTGGCAGAATCTGATTTCAGGATCCTGTTACCCTCACAGTAGTTATTTCTACCTTAAGGAGCTCAGCCTCAGCCAGCAACATATTTTACACTGGCTAGTAGCACAAGTTCAACCACCTGAGGCAGACAACTGCTGCTTGGATCCCTCCCAGAGTGCCGGACTTAGTTCCTAAAAGATAAGTATCCTAAGCATTTGGTATCTGTGCAGTAATATAGACTCAGAATCTGATGCAGTAATTTGAGTCCATGGAAAAGGCAGACACTCTTTCAGAGTCCTCAAAAGAACAGAAATTTTTTTCCCTTACTTTGCAATTATGCCTAGGTACTCGTAGTCTGCTCTTGAGGCAGGATCTAAAACAAGGTCTTATAATTTAATTTGTAAGAACCTTCCTCTGGGCCTTTCAACACACAGAAGACCTGATGAATTGACTACAAAGGGCTGTGTGTACTATTTGAGCCCATTATAGAGCACATAGTTCCTCTGTTCAATTACAATTTAGCAGATGCATTTTCTGCTTAATTAAAATTTGGAGGGAAAAAAAAACCTATTTCAGGAAGTTCTCCTGACAGGCTGTTTTCTTCTGAATAAGATAATAGCTTCAATGCAGAGAGGAGGAGGAAGTAAGCAACATCATTGTTCTGTTTTCAGACAGAAAAGCTGAAGGTAAGATGTTTTGCTCAATTCTGAATTCAGTGGAACTGGGAGTCAAGAACCATGGCAATATCTCACAGATAAGTCTTGTCCCCAACAGCAGGACAACTGATGTTGTTCCCAGCTGATGATGGGAAGTGAGTCATGAGACCCTGCAGTTCCTGCCTCCACAGCTCCTGTTTGAAATCTAAGCTCCCTGTGGGTTGGACAACTTGCTACTTCTCACAGCTCTTGCTGGGTCCTTGTAGTTGAATGACACTCTGCTTCAATTTACCAAGACTATCTTGTCATTGTGGCAGCCCTGAAACCTGGGCCATCTGAGGACAGAGCTCATCCTGAGGTCCTTCAGACATTGCCAAAAAGGTTTTCCCCAGAATGCACTGACACATCCATCTTAAAAAAGATGGCAATACAAGATGCCCCTGCACAAGGTCCCCACTAAACCTATCACTGCACTGCACATTAAACACTGTAGCACTAATGACAGCTGTTAGCAGTGGTCTGGTACAGCTGACATTTCTATTGGCTATAAGCCTACAGAGCCTATTTGAGGTTAACTATTGTGGAATATCAGTGATTAAGGTATTTGAAATATATTTACAATGGCTCTGTAATAGCAGCAATAGTCTGCAACAATTACAAGAAAGAGAAGCCTCAGCAAACAAAAAAATGCTTGGACAAGAAGTATTTTGCATGTGGTCAAAAAACAGATGCTCATCTCATTTTCACAATATTCTTCAACACAAATGGTGTCAGCCCCCACAACTGCAAATTTGTTTCTTTGACAAAAACAAGAAGCATCAAACTTCATAAATGGGGTGCTAGTTTGCAAGGTGCAAGAACCTTGAGATGCAATTTAAGGAGTGCAAATACAAATGACAAAGATTTCTTAGTGTCAGCAGCTATGTTAGAAATTATATAACAAGAAGTTTGTTCCCTAACATTCAAACCTAAGGTTCCACCAACTGCTTCTCATTTTAGAATATCTCAGACCTTCTCCCAATTACACTGGTGTCAACTCTTATAGTAATTATCCAGAGTTAAGCACTAGTAACCTCCTTCTTTAACACCTGAATCTAAGTAAGGTACAGAGAGGGTTACCACGGTAATCTGAAAACAAACTACAACAGAACAAAATGGGCTGTAACCAGGTAGAACAACTACATTTCTTCTTCCCCTTTCACACTAGTGATTATATTCTGCTTTCTTTACATGACAACCCTATCTTTCTCCTGCAGACCATCGTGTGTTGGGAACAAGTTGCAATATGCCACTCTGGACACAAATGTTCAGAGTTTTGAACACAGAACTACTACTTTTTGGGGTCCCTACTTTTTGGGGAAGGGTAGATAAACGATGTTGTGCCAGCCTGTTCAGAGGCAGAAATCTAATGCCTAGTGCCAAATTTCACCTAGTGCCAAATTTCACTCTTCCTAAGATATGGGTACAGGGCAGAAGGTGAAGGGGGGCAGAAGATCTAGCTCTGTGACATGATACATCGTTACACTGGAGAAGAGCTTCCCTGAATTTTCACATTAAGAGTTCCTGGCAACAGTGGTGTCTGTGTCCAGCTGTCTGGATTATCCTAACAGTGGGGGAACAACTGACAGTGACTTGGTACCATGGCAGCCAGACTGGGAGCACTGGGCTGTTGAGCACTGCTATAGAAGTGCACATCAGACTGGCTAGAGCTTCTTGGGCACCTGAGACCCCAGCACACTTGACTTGGGCAAGATGTGATAGACCCCAGTTTGGGAAGAGTTGCCACTCAGGTTGTTTCTCTGTATGTGTTCCATCCCCCAACTTTCTGCTTCTTCTTTCCCCAGCTGGTCTAGGCTCTGGGGGTGCAGCTCTTCCTGACTGGCTTCTTCCTCCTGTGAACAAGAAGAAAGTGTGACTGGCAATGTCAGAAGCTACCAAGAAGTCTAGCAACACTCCAGGAGAGAGGCAAGGTGTGCATGATACTAAATCTCTTCCCATATTCTCTCAGAAATTAGAACAAGCCAGTCTGTCTATTAAAGATCCAATAACTGCCGCAATACACTGATGAATGCACATTCAAGCTTTAGACAAACAAGGAGAGATTCATTCCTTTCCATCCTTTATGAGTACCTTCACATAAATGCTGCAGTAAAGCAAATATGCAAACACACACTTGCATAAGATTTTGGGCATGTTCACATGAGAAGAAGGACCTCCTAAAACACTCTTTCAGATGGGAAGGGATCACAAGACTACTCTGCAAAAGGGAGGCTTCTTTCTGACTCTTCTAGGTCACTTTGTGCTGTTTGGCTATTCTCATTATTGAAGCCACAAAACCATGAAGCAGTGACATGGCTCCCACACACCTTTGACTTTAAAGCTGAAGATCCAAAATACACTGATTGACTCAATATGGGCACTCTTTGGCAAAAGTCACAGTTCTGCAGTGATATGCTATAAGCACATAGCTGACCAATCTTCTGCCACATGTGATAAATAATCCACAGGTAAGATGTTAAGATCGCAGTCCACGACAGCCATGAGCTGCTCTTGCTGGAAAGGAGTTTGATCATTTTAATATCTCAGGATGAACAGTTAGGAAGCAACTGAAGACAGGCAAATTTTATCCACTGCCACAGGGCTGAGGTTGGCCTCAAAGGAGCCAGAAGGTGTGTTTAAAGGTACTATGGTTAACTGTGGGGACATGAAAATGAGATTTTGTGTCATTTCGCTTAAACAGAAAAGGATTGATCTTACAAAATGCTGACCCTGCCCAAGCCTTTTTGTCTTAAGTCAATGAAGATTGGAAAAGCAAAGATGATACCAGGTCCTTTCTCCCAGCAGAGCTGGTCACCTGATCTGAAGCTGGTTCAAATGCATGGTGGAAGGCTACCAACCTTACTAACATCACCCAGTGGTTTGCCCAACAGATCCTTCCTCTTCAGCTCTTTTCCTTCTGGCACATCAAGCTTGCTCACCACTGCATCAATCTTGGAGCCAATGCTGTTTATGGACTGTTCCAGCTGCAGCACACGATGCAGGAGGCTGAGGGAGACATGGAGAGCATTTGTAAGCCTTTTCTTGTGAATAAAGGGATTTGCTGCAGACATCTCCCAGAGACCTCAAATAGAAGTGAATGCTCCCAGATCACTGATTCACACCTACTGGTGACATAACTCCCTGCTACACTGTGTTTTCATCTGTAATCAGTGGTTATGCTTAGGATGGATCCCAGCCCAGACACAGTATAATTCCATTATTAAATATTGCACCTGCCTCTCCTTTGATATGGCCCTATGTGGTTTGCTCAGTGTTTCTCAGTAGCAGAATCAAGATATACTGATTCTCTGTGCTGTGTTTATCCTGTGCTCCTCCTGTGGAAGAAATAGCCAAGTGTTATTCTTAGACCTGGAGGATAAAAGCCAACTAGGCTATAAATCAAGGATATTTATTGCTACAGGACCTTCTGTAAAGATATCAACTTTCCCTGGCCCAGTTATTTGGGCCACCCTCTGACCTGAAACATGACAGCATATTGCCTGTGGCTAGATGGCAGCTGCAGAGGTTATTCAAGAGGCACAAAGCAAAATTTCTTAACTCAGTCTCTTACGGGAACAAGCAAACTACATTGCTAGAACAGTCCCAGTTATCTCCTGACCTGATTATTTACACATGTGCAAGATAAAGGGGACAAGATCTTACTGAAACTGCTCAGCACCACTGTAAAGAGTGTAAAGAGGTGTATCAGGGAAGGAAGCAACAGGAAATCGGACCCCTCATTTGCAGAGTGTTTGAACTACTGACAGCACAAACATACACTTGGAACTCTTCTTTGGACACCCAGGTGGCCTTATTGGTGTGGTTATTCCTTGCTTCCACGTTGGTCAGATTCTCATCCAAGTTGTTGTCACCATAGGATTTACCTAAATTTTTAATCTCTGTATTCAGTGCAACCTGGAAAACAAAGAAACTCCTGTAAATATGGATACTAACTCTGTGGTCAGCTTTACTGTCAATAACACAGAGCTTCACAGACAGCAATACACTCAGCTGTATCCAGGTAGAGTTGCAACAATATTTTAGCTGCCTGCTTAGTTTATACCATAAACCCAAAGATCCCTGAGGCCACTTTGGACTGATGTCTACCAAACAGAAGATATTTTTCCTTGCCCTTCTTGCCTCCAGGTCACACTTCATCTGCTGTTGCTCCTCTTCATCAAGGATGTGGTTGCCATCTTTGTCAAATCTAGAGAAAGCTGCTGTGATCTCATGGTCTGCATGGCCCAGTCTGCAAAAGAATAGAAAGAGAAATCTCAAAGCACAGAATTGTATTGTTAAGCTCTAACAGAGTGGGAATTTTGAAATCCGTGTATTGTTTCCTCCTGCCAGTGACAAACCTAAACTTCCCAAATGGGCAAGAGATAGTTGCACAAACCTGTTCAGAACAGGAAATTAAACATTTGAGGAAAGATAGGTGGGTTTTTTTCAGTCTTAAGTTGCCCAGATCTGAGCTAACTGTTCTCCTTGTGTTGAAAAGCAGAAAATTTAAATTACCTGTATTACTAAAAGAAAGGACTAAGTGGGCATCCCTCAAACTGACTCACTTACTCCTTCAAGCTGTTCTTGAAGTCTTCAAAGTCTAGTTGCTTCCTTCCGTTCTGCAGGGCTTTCTGCACATCAGAAATCTGCTCCTTCTTCAGCTTCAGCCTCATGAGTGTCCGGTTGTAGCTCTGTTGCCGAAGATACAGACACAGAATCGTGCACACAGAGCAGTGAAAAGTAGAGCAGAGTGGGCAATGCGATACAGGTGAGCATATGCTAAGTAATACCAGGAGCCTTCAAGCTTTCCACAAGCAAAAAATAGAGCACTGCTTTATGAACCTCATCTCTAAACTAGAATCACACTTTCAGAGTGACACTAACACGCTAACCCTCTGCTTTTCTCATCCCAGTTCTTTCTTTATCTGATTTCCCAACATATCAGCTGTCTAAAATAATGCCTCAAATACTATTCCTTGCAGAATATTGGTCCCACAGCAGAATTGTGACCTTCCAGGAACTTTTCTGGAATTTGCCCATGGGAAAGAGGGTTTAACCTGCTAGATTTGTTCCACTGCAACAGGCTCAGCTTAGCACAGCAGGACTTGGCATGTTATTGATCAAAGTACATTCTATGAAGGACTGAAAGAGCACTGTCTAGAGACCATGCTGGGAAGAAAAGTCTCTCAGAAACACTACATCAAGTAACAGGATTCCCCCCACATCTGCTTTCTCATCTTCTCATTGTCAAAGGGTCTGGGAGCTTGATTTATCCCAGAAAGGAATTGTGACACTTGTGCACACAAAGAAGGCGGATCTTAAGTTGGTAACCACTGCTTCTCTCTAGTAAATTCCACTTAGTTCAGGGACTTCCAAAAAATGCTTCAGGATTTAGCTAGAAAGTACCACAGCTTTCACTATTCATCACCTGCTTCAAGATGTCAGAGAGCTGCAGCTCATCCTTCTGGCTTGAAAGCTCCTCCTTGACTTCTGAGTAGGTGTCATTGATGATGGCCAGAAACATGTTCTAGGACAAGGGGAAGAAGTGAGATGAATATGCATGAGACATCTTGCCTCTCCAGCAGCTGAAGCAGCAAGAAATAAGCACAGATGTGCAAGACTAGTTAAACAAGGAGTTGTTTCCCTATGAAGTATCTCTTGGGCAAATTAAAGAGGATGAAGAAAAGGCCCACGTCAGCCATAACATGTTTTCTTAAGTTTTTGCACTTAAAGCAGTGGCTGAAAGTACATGTGCTCCCACCTCAAATACAAGGTTTAGTAACTTCTCTTGCAAAATCTTAGGTTACATATGGACTCCTGACACTGTGTGTTTAACCTGGTTATTATGAGCATCCCTCTGCATCCATTGCCTAGGAAGCCAGTCAGTTTCAGTTTTTACCTTAACAGATGCTGGTCCTTAATCACTCTAATAATCAAATCCCCAACTGTAGTAAAACACTCTGCCTACTGTGGTCTATTTGCACTGCAAAGCTATTGTAACCGAAACTCCTTTTCTAAGTAATTGCACCTAACCCAGAGATTGTCAGGAGGGGGTCTCTCAAACACTGCTTTCAATACAGAGACAAGGAGGACTTTGTTGCTTACCAGAAGCACAAAGAAAACAAAGAACACATAGGTGACAAAGTAAATAGGCCCAAGGACCCTGTTGGCATTGTCAATGGAATTGTAGTCAAAATCACCAAGAATGATCCGAAACTGGGTGAAACTGGGGGAAAGAAAGAGCACAGGGTCACACAAAGGCACACACAGACAGTCCTGAGGTGAACGTGAACCCGCCTGCAGACCAGATGGGCACAGGCACAAACCAGAGCAGGTTCTAAGTCACTCCAGAGTGACAAGTTAAATGCATCCATAGTATTTCAGGGGTGAAGCAAGCTGATCTGGTTAGAGCAAGAGGAAAATAAAACATGGTTTCCACACAAATTCAGGTTGTGTGTTTTGGTATAAATAGGAGTTAAAAACAAAACAACCTGAATTTTCCCTGATTAAAGGCATTTGACTCAACAAAGCCATCTCTTGCAAGAGAGTGTGTGAGACTCTGGAGGGATGTTAGAACTGGACAGTGCTCTTCAACCTTTTGTAGTTCATAGTCCCTGTAATGAAGAAAGTTTAAGTGTATTGATCCTAAGCTTCTTTATCTCTTCCTTCTCTTGTAGACCCCTCAAAGGCAGGACCTGGATGCCCAGAGGCCTGTTGAACACAAGCTGAAAACCATTGCTGTAGCAGATAGCTCTATTAACATCACACATTACTTGAGCAGGCCCGTGGAGTGCAGGATTGTCTGAGACAGGATTTTAACTCACTTCCCCAACACTCCCTTCTATGTGTGCTCATCCACCCACCGGTCATCCTCCATCTCAGATATGTTGATCAATATCTGTGGGACTTCTATGGAAATGGATATCCTTACCAATATCCACCATATCTCTTGTCCTTACTGATAAACACCAAACAGAAATGCGCCTGTAGCCCTCAGTTTTCTCATTGCGTTCTTTTGTCTGTGAAGTTGCCACAGGCAGAAGGCTATGAGCAACTTATTAAACCTTGTGGCTTTATTACAATGAGATACAACAGGTGTCTGATTGACATTGAGATTTGCAACTGGGGGAGGAGTGGAAAGCAGTTACAATTATTTTGATAAAATTACGGAAACATGGTACTAACTTACACACTTACATGCATTTAACAAAGGTACTGAAGTTTTCCACTTGTGTCCCAAAAAGAAGGTAACCCAGCTGGGCATAGGCAAAGAAGACAATGAAGAACATAATGGCAAAGCCCAGGATGTCCTTGGCACAACGTGCCAGCGTGGAGGAGAGCTGAGTCATTGTTTTGTTAAAGCTAATGTACTTGAATATCTGCAGGATGGAAGAATGGGGACAAAGTTAGGCCAAACCATCAGCTAGGTCAGTCTCTCTCATGCATGCACATGCTTACTAAGACAAGAGGTTCACTACAGGACCAAAGTACTGAGGAGAAAGTTGGCTAGGGAATGGTGGCTTAATCTTCAGGGCATTTATCCCAGGTGTGCCACCGTCCTTCTCTGCGTTCATAAACACATGCCTTTGATCCCTCTGTCAAAGGAAAATATAAACAGGGACTGCTAGAAGGACAAATCTCTTAAGGCTGATGAGGAGCCCCTTGGTGGCTTTCTGCCATACCAAGATGTTTTGGTTGAAATGCATAGTCCATGTCAACAGATGAGTAATTTCCATCTCTTGAGTGACCATCGTGAAAAAACACCATGGTTTGCAAGATTATCCTCAAGAATACCAAAATAGTACAGGATGGACAAAGTTACGTGGTAGTCAGTGTTTTCTAAAACCACTTTTACACCACAGTGTCTGAGCTCATATCCCTAACTGTTATCTCCAAATAACTGACCTCAAAATGCAGGGTGAAAAGTTGCCCAGATTTACTGCAAAACAGAGCATATGACTTTGAGGAAAATTCTCTGTTCTATAGCTGTTACACTTATTTACTCAGAGGGATGGAAGAGACAACCCTCAAGCTATCTAGAAGGAGAGGGCTGACTGGAGACCTTGCATCTCCCAGACCTCCTACAATACCTTGATCCAGGCAAAAAATAAGTTGACTGCATTCATATTGTTGTACTGTGTCTGCCAGAACGCCAGGAATTCAAAGTCTGCATAGGTGTTGGGATGTTTCAGCAGCTCTCCCAGCAGCCTGTTCACCTCAGTGGTGCGAAAGATGTGAAACCCAATAGCGACCATGGAGAGCTGCAAAGAGGAAGAGGAATAGTCTGCAGTGACCTCTGTTCCTATGCTTTCCAGGGAAATTAAAATGTCACAGAACTCACTGGAATCCCACTTCAGAGCTGCAGTCTAGTGGTGGGCTATGGAAATATGATCTTGACGTGCTGAATGATGCCCTGACTGCACAGTCTCTTGGGCATCTCTAAGAAAGAATTTTCTCCTAGCAGTTCTTCCAGACACAAGAGCGTGTCTGGAAGCATCCATTTACTCTGCTCTTCATTTTAGTATTAAAGCAAAACATGTGCCAGTTCTTGTCTTATCTACACTAATTTCCAGATTCCTTCATTTATTTTGGCTCTTATACATCTCTGCCATTGCTCCCCCAAAAAAGCGTGCAAGGATCCTCACCAGAATGACAACCACATCCAGAATGTTCCAGATGCTGGTGAAGTACTGAAGCTTGTGGATACGGAGCTCCAAAGCCTCTTCCACCACATAGTAGAAGATAAAGACACAGAATACAATTTCGCAGGCGACAATGAAGAAGTCCCATGCGCTGACATATCGTATAAGCTTCACTGTCCGGATTTGCCAGGAGGGAATGGCACCACCAGTGGCTGGAAACTCAACCACTAACCTTGAAGGGGACAAGGAAACAATTTCAAGCTAGGGGATGGAGGCTTAGAGGTAGTTTTGAGAGGCATCAAACTTGAGCATGAGCTATCCACCAGACCATGAGTGGAAGCATTGTGTATGCATTTACGCAGCTGTATCTCTGGTGCTTCACTGCCTGTGATAGGAAAGGGTGAAAGGTGATGAGAAGTGCAACTGGTTGTTTCAGGAAGACCAAAACTTCTCACTAATCCATACCATTTCTACTGACATCAGTCAGACCCATCCCACTGGTGCACCATAATAAAATATTTGCATTTTAATAAAGGAATTGAGGCATTGAGGAAGATGCAAGAGGCTGAAGGGTTTTCATCAGGACTCAGCTTACCTCAGAACACAGAACAGATTGATATTTGCATTATACACAGAGAAATCAATAAAGACAACCCGTGTTCCCCTATCCAGCCACAGTTTCTCCTTCAAGACTTGCAGGGCTTCAGCACTCTCTTCTCTGGTCATCTTGAGGTCTATGTAGTATCCTCCCCCACTGTAACTGGTTAGTCTTCCCCAGTGAGACGAACCACCCAGCTCCTCCTCAGAATGGTACCTCCACCTGCAACAGACAAAGCACAAACAAAGGCTTCACCTGCCCAGGCTTGAATATGGCCTTGTACCCAGGAAAAATTATGTCTTCAAGGGGCAGAGCAGTTTTCAATTGAAGAATTGGCACTTAAATCCTACTCCTCATCGTACCCTACATAATATTTGTAACCATTATGGTTAATTTTCTGGTTTAGTTCATCCCAGCAGTGACACAACATGATTTGCAATACTGTGGAGGGGAAATTCTGAGGTTTGTTGGCTATATCAGTCTTATTTTCATGGAGGTTATTCTCAGGATCCACTCTATAGCCTTCTACCACATCACCCACAACCATCTGCTTAGAATGCTCTTGTGCTCATATTTCCTAATGAATAATAGCTTCTCATTCACGGATCAAGATTCATGCAGTGAGCAGAGTTATTAAACTGCAGTTACCTCACATTATTATAGAGAAACAGGTTGTCAAGATGAAAGGGATGCACTCCCTTTTCTCTGGCTCCTGGAATCCCAGAAGAAAGCAAATAGTAACTTGCCAGCTGAATGCCAGCTTGCCATTTGATGGATCTGGCCCCAAAAGTCTGTATTTATCCTCACTCTCTTAAAAATAAGCAACAATTTCTTCCTATATTCCCATTAGATTTTTCATGGCTTTCCCAACATGAAAATTCATTCTGTTGTGCCACTCATTCTGTTGTGCTTCTCCACAAAGAGACACTAGATCTTACTGATAGACCAAAAGGACTTTCTGCCTCTGACTGCAAGGGGAATTCCAGCCTCATGTGAGAAAATCACCCCTGGCATCCTGCAGCTCAGCAGTTCTTATTTGAACTAGAAGAGACTGATTTGGATTAGATGTACTTACGCCGTTCCATTGATGAGCCCAAAGGAGACCCTTTCCTCCTTGTCTTCAGAGTATACATCATAGCAGCCTGAGATTTCCTCCTTGAAGTCATCATGGACCACACAGGAGTTGTTCTTCACCTTCAGTTGTCTCATGCGTGGGACACCCAGCAGCAGGTTCTCGTAGTAGATGTATGACTGGGTGCTGTGTGCTGCCAGGGACTCGTTGTTGTACCACTTTGTCCAGTAAAGATTATCCAGCAGTGGACCTTGTGTATACTGCAAACGAGGCAGAGGAGAGCAACTGCTTCATAGCTCACACATCAGAGGAATTTTTGTAGTCTGGCATTGAGGTAGTAAGACCTGACCAAACCCTCTCTGGTCCTCAAGATGGAAAGTAGTAGGAGTTTGTGTTGCACGTATGTTAAGGAGTGGAAAGACCAGGGCTGGTGGCAGAGGAGGGATGCTGGGCAGCAGGGTCTTCACTGGTTTCTCACAGGCCTGCCATATGTCTGTGGCACCTTCTATGCCTAATGAAGGGACAAGAGCCTACGAGTCTCATTGTCTCTTCTACTTCAGTCAGCACAAGTCTCAAGGAATTGCCTTGGCACAAGCTGTGAATGATGAAAAGTGCATGTGCCAGAGTCCTGAAAACGGTGGGGAAACAATAGTGCCATTGTTTGCTGGAGTGTTTTAATACGACAAAAAAAGGCAGCTCTGATTGACATATAATTTCTAGCTGTCAGAGATAAGTGGTTGCAATAACTCAGTGGCCTTCACTGAGGCTCTCATTATTCTTTCACCCATTCTTCAACAGAAATGTTAGACCCCAGATGTTTTTCCCCTATTTTATTCTCTTTGATAAAAGTCACTGCAGATTTTAATCCAGTTTCTTCCTATAGGTTAGACAAGCCCAGGCATGAATTACAGGCAGGTTAATTTTGTTGTTCTCAAAATGCCATGAAAACGGACATAGGCTATTACTAAGACACCAGCTTGAAGATATTGAACTTCAGGATTCAAAGCCACTTGTGTCACAAGGAAATCTGAAGTAAATCCCGTGGCTTCTCTAGGCCAGTACTTCCAATCTGTGCAATGTGCTGATGCTTATATCACCAAAATTATTTTGTTATGTTCTGCCTGTTTTACTGGGAAATGGACTCTTCTGGGCACACACAAAACTTAGCCTAGCCAGTATCCTGGACACGGTGCTCAGGTGATATTTTGCATGCAAATGCTATTGTAACTATTGCTAGTAGCTGGCAAAAGCTTGTGGCAGCAAAATGTCTTTCTGAAATCACGAGATGGTACTTCAGAGGGAACTTAATATCCCAGTCTAGCTGAGTTTCAGGGTTCACCATGGCAGGCCAGATTCTTACTCACCACCCAGAAGTCAGCCATGCTGCCGATGGACTGGAAGGAGACACGGCCATCTGTAGAGGTCTGCAGGAAGAGCTCAGACATCACTTTGGTGTAGTAATAGGCATTGGAACTTGTCATTCCATATGTCACTAAGAGAACAAGAGGAGGTTCCTTCCTTATACCTGAATATTGGAGCCTGATGTAAGTGTATTTATATATTCACTTTCTGTGTATCTCATATTTTCACAGGTAAGCTGAACAAGGCATAGAAGAATAAATCTTAGGGCTTTCTGCTTTCTTAGGGATTTGCAAACTTATCTTCTCTGTGTTCCAGTGTTTTAACGGTCAGACTGACCAACTATAAGGGCTAAGTAGTGAGAGAAGACCATTGGAGGATACAACTGAACATTCTGGATAACAGTTTTTGTTCCCAGACAAAATTTCTGAGTGAAATTTTATTTCTCAGAACAAAGTCCATGACCTATATTTTAAATTTCTGATGTGAAGTCATGAAGGCACAAAGACCACCCTATTTTCCCAAGTGAAAAGCTCCAGATAAGTTTTCATCTACCAAGAAACCTCAAGAGGAGCAGGCTCTAACTTCCACAAATATGTTGTTTCAACTGTCCAGTGCTCCTTCCTTCAGAAAAACATCCATCATGGTGATCACTAAGAACACGTCCTACTCTTGAAAGGACACCAGGAAAATAAAGCACCTGACATTCCAGGCACAACCCCCCACACCTCCTGGATGAGTCAGTATGTGACAACATGGACATCTATGTGCGTGTCTTGGTTCTTTAGGAAGAGTGACTGAAGCACTAGTCTCCCTAGGCCAGCATGATTGTAACTTAGGGTGGTATTGTCTGTCCACCTCTCCTGCCATAGGGCCCATGAAATATAACCCTCTTCGCTGTCCCATGCAACAGGTGCTCACTTGTGATAACCTTTGCAAAACCAAACAGCCATTGTCCTACTGACACAAAGTCCATATTAGCATTAGCATTCAGTACAGGGACACATCACATTCACTCAAGAACAACAGGGTGAGCTGCCATCTGCTTTATCCCCTCAGCCACCCATCCGGTCTCAGAGGGGAAGATCTCCCTGAATTGTGTCTTTGATAACAGGAAGTTTCTAGAGCTGCTCTCTGGATGTTGAGCATTTGCTGTGAAACTAAGAAAAGACCTTGGGCAGATTCTCCTTGGACTGTGGAGTCAATGGCTAGAACTGATAATGCAAATCAAAAAATACTGCTTAAGTCCAACCAACATAAGTTAGCATTGGTCAGTAATTTTACCTCTCTGTGCAGCCTCAATTCTGTAGGTTAATGACAACTTCTTGCTCCTGTGAGCGCCCATACAATAAATGTAACATTTACAGCAGAGCAAGGAAGACTAGTAATAAAATCTCACTGTATTCCCCTCTCGCTGCAAACAGAAATGGTGCCTATGAGATATGTCAGCTACTTACATAGACAGATGTCCACCAAGAACATAACATAGACCAGCAGCTCTCGCAGGGTGGTCTTGACATAAAGCTCCCTGTTTTCAGCTGTGTTCTCAGTCAGCGTAGTGCCCCACAGACCTGTTGGGTACAAAGAAGGGATTGTAGAGTTTTCATGGCTATTCTCAAGGGCCCTGTGAGGAGCTGTAGTCCTGTTCCAAAAAACGCAGTTGGGAGTTGAAGTTTTGTCGCTTTTCAAGGCCAAGCCACTTTTCATTTCAAAACTTGACCCCTAAAAATGTGCTAAATACCCCTAAGAAGAACCATTCCAGAATGAATAAAAGATTTGTGGCTAACCAACACTGAAATATACTGGCTTTTTATTTTGCTAAATCACTATTTAGTTTTATGTTTCTTCTGTTTTCTGTTCATTATAGCTTGATCTTTTCCTGACTGTTTTTCAGCTTACTCTTTGCAGAAATTCAGTCTTTGTCATACATGCTCTTGAAACCACAATATTTCATCTCAGTCACTCATGTGCCAACAGCTGACCTTCTGAGAGGTCTTCCATTGCAGAACTGCATCTGGTGTTAGCTTTACAACTATTACTCCTTTTAGTGTATATTGAGCCATTAGGCCCCAAATATTTGTCTCTTTCTTACCTAAAAACTCATGCAGTTTTCTTGTTGGTCCTAAAACTCAATCAAATAACCTAACTCAATATTTTCAGCATAATATTTAGAGCCAAATTATCTTCAGGACATCTAACAAAGGAGCTTAGCTGAATCCAATACACCAATTGCACCAGCTAAAGATCCTATTATTTCTTCACACAACTCATTAAATGTCACCAGGGTTGTCAATAAGAGACAAATGCTTCCTTTAAAATGAGCCTTGATATTTTGGGTTTGATGAACCATCTAATACCATTAGTGTATTTGTTTGTTCTTTTTGTAATGGATTTTTCTTGTGATTTCTGAAACGCACCTGAAGTTGAAAGGCATAAGAACTTTCAATTGAAAGCCTAGTGATGAAAGCCATGTCAATAACTGCCATAGTCTTGCTGCTTTCTGCAGCCCCTAAAGAGCTCAGCCCTGATTCCTATCCCCAGTAGGATGCAACAACCATCTTCCTGCAAACCAGGATCAAAGCTGATCAAAGGCCCCACATTTGAAGCCATCTCTGGCAGATGACAAACTTCTTTCTTCTCTGGAGTAAGCAAAAGTGTTCTAGCGGACTGTGCATTTATGCTGTCATTTTGATACCTCTTTGGCATCTCAAGAGAGTAGAGAGTCTTTTGCACCATTAACTACCATAGTTACTGTTGCAGCACCTGCTGTCACTTCTGGGCAGGCAAACCAATAGCCTGCTCTAGACAATGCAGACCAGCAACAGAAATTACATCCTGGAGATGATCTGGATTAACTCCTGTGGAGGAGAGTGTATCATGTGATCTACAGGAATCTTCACAATGGAGAAGAACATGGGGAAACAATTTGCCCATCTCTTCAGGTCGCTTTTAAATTACCACTTTCATCCTTAGATATGACTACACTGCAGTCTTTTAACAGGTTTGTTTGGGGTTTTTCCCATGAGCAGGGGACCCCTACTATACATGTGTTTGGAGGAAATGTACAAACCTTCTTTACTTTGAGAACAGAATTGCACTCAGGAACACCTAAATTCAAGGACACTCAAATATCCTTGAAAACTTGGTTCAGAGACATGCCCAAAATGATACCTGGAGGACCACGAGGCTGCTCCAGTCCTTTCAGACTGTATGCAGTAGTTGTAATACTGTATCAGCTGAGGTTTATTTTTAGCTATGTCTTTAGGAAACAGGCCAGGGAACTCTATCACCTCATATATAGAGCATGGCCCCATATGTGTCTCCTTTGGCACCACCTACTCCCTTGGAGATGCAGCTATTTTGGATGTGACATTTGGAGTAGAAAGACTCAAGGCTAGAAGATATCCAGTCTTCCTTATGGCACCTTGAACGACCATCCAACACTTGCACGACTGAGCAAAGAAAACATAACAGAATCTAGAAAAAAGGCTATGAATGCAACTAATTTATAAGTCTCACCTTCCTGATAGTAACAAGTGACTGATAAGCAACATCTACATTACCTTCTGAATGTGCTTTTAAACCAGACTTGTGACCCAGGAGAGTGACTAGCTCACAGTCTTAGGTACAGCTGGAGATCCTCTTCCAAAGGCAGTGGGAAGCTGGGTATCCCTTATCAACCACCATGCACCCAGATACTCAGCAAAATCTGTTCATGGGCTGGCCATGAAACCGCAAAGGTGACAGGAGGCAGCCAGGAACCAGGACTGAGTTGCTTAGACACTGCTCAGAGAGAAATGGTCCTGAGCAGTGGCACTAGGAGCAGCAGTTACTCACTTCTAACCCAGCACAGTAGCTGATCGGGACAAGAAAAAAGCTTAGTAATCCAACTATTACCAGCAGCTATGGACATGTAATCCCAGGAAATAGTTTTTAAGCAAAAAACCCAACCTCTCATAGTCTAACTGACTTATATGTTCTACTTCTATTTTCCATGAGAGACACCAAGGTGATTAAATGGAAAGGGAAGGGGGAAAGCCAGCAATAGAGGCAATGAAAAATGATGAGCACCCAGTAAAGATGCAAAGGAAGGAAGCAAATTCTTCAAGGAAAATGTCCCCACTTCTGTGAGGCTCAGAGGGGCCTTTGGTCTGTCTGCACTGGCCTTGGGATTCCCAGCTTTGGTATTTCCTACAGCCCTATTTACCACCCTTAGTGTCAGGACACGCTGCTGCAAGTCAGAAGAAGAAAATTATGTAGCATCCTGACAGTTATCATCATTTGCATGCTCCAAATTCAACTGTGGCAGCTCACAAATGGAAATTTGATGTTGAAGTATGGATACGTTTTTCCATTTTAAGCCTCAAACAACGTCTAGAAGAAAGCATTTCAGAATAAACCAGGTAAATGATGCACTGCCTAAGGGTAATCTGTAATTAGCTACCAAACCCACTCAAATACTGTTCCTTGGCCAGGAGAAATCTCTAAAGCCTCTGCTCTCAATTCCATGTGAATTAGTAGTGTTAGACTCTAATGGCAATGACAAAAGTATTGATTATAGAGGGGCTGTGCAATTCAGGACCAAGTTATACTGTTATTCACCCGCTTGTACTGTTAGAGGGTACAGCTCTGAGAAAGGTTCTTGCCTTCCAAGCGAGGCAAAAAAAGACATTGGCAAATTTTTTCCTTTGCTTTATCTTTCCTGTTTTTAAAATATTAGGATTTTATGCCTTCTATAAGAAACTGTTCAAATAATGCCCTTACCCAGGATTGTATCCTGACAGGAGCCTTATCTTGTCCCCAGGGTTTTGTTTGCCTCTGAATAAGCCTACATAATATTTCATTACCCTTTGTCTTTTAAACTGGAAAACAGCACCTCTTTCTTTCAGCTATCTTCAAACAAAGCATTATTTCATACATTGCTGTAATCTCCTACATTTCAGTCCTGACAGTGCTAGATTTTCTCTGGTAGATACGTCTATCAGTTCTTATGTTACTGTAGCACAGGGCCCAGTACCACTCTACGTAGAAAATGCACACAGAGACAGAATAGTCTCACCACCACAGTGATGGCTCTTGGGGATTCAAAGCACCTAAGCTCTGCCAGCAGATACACTGCATGACCTTAGACACCACTAAGTCTCTTACTTTGCAGTAAAGGTAACAGGACAGACCATGAAGCTATAGCAAGGCACACAGGATGAGGATGCTCCCTTCAGGTCAGCCAAAGATGATCTCTGGCGTAATGCTACTGCATGTTGAGCAGATCCCTGGGCTACACAGACACTATAAGGTTTCTACGTTCTGCATCCTTTCTCTTCCTCCCCTCCTTCCCACACAATTGCTCTGAGGGCTAATAAGTCCCTTCTAATGAGATATCAGAGATTTACCTCGGATGCCTCTGAAGATGCAGAAGCAGCACTTGAGGAAAGGACTTGTCTTCCCATTCACAGCTTTGCTCTGTTCTTCCTGGTAGGGTAGTGGGTCCCCAACCTCTTCAAAATTGTCATAGGGATTCTCCAGGGTAGACTTGGGGTTGTAGATGGTTTGAATTTTCAAGGAGGTAGAGGGAGAGCCATTATAAACAGGATTGTCCCAAGCTTTCTTCCCC
Source organism: Nicator chloris (assembly GCA_013400495.1). NCBI lineage: Eukaryota > Metazoa > Chordata > Aves > Passeriformes > Pycnonotidae > Nicator > Nicator chloris. The sequence continues at coordinate 55,916 of WAAE01023349.1, forward strand.
ACTGTCTCCAGTTCATGCGCCTCTGATACTTTAAAGTGGCTCTCAGCTCTGTTGTTTAGGTGAGACAAATTCATGACTACTCACTCACTGCTAGCAGAAGTACTTTTTAACTGGAATTGTGACGATTGCCTGCCCAGGCTGGAATTAGAAGTTAGCAGAGAGATAATCAATGCCAAACAGCTTGTCTGCCTCAGCAGCCAGGAGAGGGCACACCAGCAGCTCCCCACAGAGGGTAAGAATCCTCTCTTTTATACCATCTCAGCTGGTGACACCGATCAGAGGGGTGGCACTACCCGTTGTTAGGAAGCACCGTCAGCCCTATTATCCCCGTCGCCCTGGGAACACCGACAAGCCCAGGAGTCCTTCTCTGCCTCTTACCGGCAGTAACAGTCCCAGATGCCGCCGTGAGAAGAGGAGGCTGCAAAGAACCGGCCCCGGCGGGTGGGGAGTGGCTGGAGCCGTCAGGCTGCTGCAGCCCGGGTCAGTTCCAGGGGCACCCCGTGAGAGCCGTGGGGACAGCGGCCGGACGGCAGCCTCTGCTCGGGCTGCAGGACTCCCACTTTCATGGAAGGGCCAAAGAACAGAAGCTCCTGCGAGCGGCAGCGCCGAGCCGGGCGGGCGGGCGGCACAGCATCCTCTTCCCTAGCTCATTGTAAAAGCTGAGGTGAAACACGGGAGTAAATGTAGCTGTCGTTTTGGAAACCAGGGGGTGGAATCTCCTGCTTTTGCAGTATTTCCACAAGCCCTGCAGTGCCTGCCAGCCCTGAGGCAAGCCTGATTATTAAAAAAAAAAAAACAAACAAAACCAACCAACCAACCAAACACAACAACAAAAAACCCCAACCCACCAAAATAACAAACAGTCAGAATTGGCAATAACAGTGGCTGGGAGTTGACTGCATCCACCTTGCCACTGGCCACCAGCAAGTAGTCGTGCCAGGTACCACAGGTCCTGCAGGCCTGTGACTGTACCCTGAGGGGTCCCAGAGCTTAACCCTGGGACGACACTTGTCTTGGTGATGACACTATAAAAGGATGTGTAGCCTTAGCCTGGTCCTTCCTCAGGTCTAAATACATAATTCAGAAGAGGTGCCTCTCCATGGGTACTGAGGGTTGCTATTTTTCTGGCATTACCCAAGGAAGAACATTTCTCTCACACCTGTAGGTCCAAGTAAGAATGTTTTCTTTGGACTCTAATGTTCCTACAGGTGATGTTGCTAAGCCAGCTGGGATAGGCAGAGCTGTCCTCTAGATGTCACCTAAGATCGTGGCACTAAGCAGCTGCTTGAACAACAGTGGGACAAGACCTAACTCAGCACTAAGAGGGCAGCCTGAGTGGCTGGAAAGTCACTGGAGGTCTGAGTTGGATCCTTTGACTGAATTTGGTATTATTAGGGCCTGTTGTGTTTTATTACTCCCTAGCAAGATGAAAGCAGTGGCATGGAATCAGCAGGTTCAGAGGGGAAGCATTTGCAGAGCTCCCAAGCAGCAGCAATGCTAAGGAATGAGGCCTCAGTGAAAGGCCACATGCCATAGCCAGGCATCCAGTTGTACTCCTGGGACCACACAGCAGATATCTCTGCCCGTGCACAAGTAGTACGACTTATGTGCAGAGCTGCTGCTTTGGGGGAACATGAGGTTTTTTTCACAGGGCAGCTCTTGCTGCCTGTGGCACAGCACCACTGCACATCCCGTCCCACCTTTCAGGACCCAGGCACAGTGCAGATCTGCTGTCTCAGTGGCTGGGGCACAGAGCAGGTGGTGAAAGGGGTGGGGGCATTGTCCTGCATGGAAAGACCAAGCCATCCATCTAGCTCAGAAGACAGGTCATGTCTGTGTCACCTGATTTTGAAGAGCCTAACACAAGGCAGAAGCAAGAGCACCCTATAATTAAGGTAACACATGCAACGCTTCACAGGCAGCATGGGGTGACTCAGTTTATGTGGGTCTAGAAAGCTCCTTTTCAGCCAGTAAACTTGAGTGATGGAAGATGTGTCAGCTGGGGGAGAATACGATCCAGACTTCAGGACCTCATAGATCACTCTGCTATGCCCTCTGTGGTGTTTGATGTAAGCCTGTGTGGAGCAGCAGTATTTCCTGGCTAAGAAGTAGTGTCTGTGAGCACTTACCTCATATCTCTTTTCCTTACAGTGCCTCGGGCCTTACTCGCCAAACTTTCATTCTTATGAAAACCAGCCAACAGAATTTCTCTTCTCCATTCTTCTTTTTCCTTCTTTGTTGAGATCCATTTTTCAGCAGGCCTAGAAGAAACCTATCAGAGATACCATGGGAAGATTGTTTCTAAAACCAGAAACCACTATCACAATGGGATTCAGCATGTTAGGATAAGACAAAGTACCACAGCCACAGAAGTTTTTCTGTCAGTGTGCCAAGCACACAGACCTTTAAACAATATCCCACACTTAATTCCTTTGCGTAAAGAGAGGAGAGCACCAAAGAGTTCGTAAATTTCCCCCCAAAAAGCACTATCAGTTAATGAAGAGCAGTCTCCTGTTGGGACTGGAGGTGAGTCTGCTCACCAGACCCAAGAGGACAGGGTCTCCAGGAGCTCACCAGTCATTGCTGAAGCAGCCCTGGGGGGAAGGTTTTCACTAGTTAGAGGTGATGCTGGGACACCAGTTACAGACCAACTTTCTGTGCAGAACAGAGCTGGTAGAGGATCAGGACAGAAGTATCCCACTCTATAACAGAGTCAGTTTTGGCACAGATTTTGAATAATACTTTTAGTTTTCTTCCAGGAGCCTAATCATCGTGACTGAGGTTTAAAGTTTTACAGAGGCCTCGTTCTTGAGAAATCTCGTGTATAAGGTTTGCAGTACACAGTATTCTATAGCCACTCTTCACTGCAACTAAAACAAACAAAGAAAGAGACACAACCATGCATAAATAATTCTATATCCAAGTTCCTGTTTTCGTACTTAGGGTGCTATGTTAATTCTCTTGGCAATAATCCATTTTCAGCTGGTTCTCATCAACACAAGCATTTGGTTCCCACTTCCAGGCAACATGAACAGAGCTAGAGATAGTTGTTATCTCTATGGATTGCATCAGGAATAGAGAAAGGGAAAGTGGTAGTGACAGCACTAATCAACTGTTAAGCATCAGAAATAAAAAAACAGGCTTCCAAGCACAATACCTTGGTGTTGAGTAAACTGTTTATGTACATTTTGAAAATTTTCCCAGCACAGTGTATTAACGTTCATGTGTTTTCATTACTTTTCATTTAAGTGAAGTCTTCTCTGCTGATTTTTTTTTTTGCATTAAACAGGTGGATTTTATCTACATTTGAATAATACCATTCTTATTCTAGTTATGTTCTAAGGAATCCAACCATCTCATGAGAGACTTGTTGAGGAACCAGCACAAAAAGTGCTTTCTGCAGACCAAGATGTAAGAACTGTTTCAGTAAGCAACCCTACATGTCTCCAATCTGTCAAGATAAATCTGCCTGAGGAGGAAAATGTGAAGAGAGAGTGAAATACCTTTTCGCTTAGGATAGATTGAAATTGACCTATAAAAACTTGTTATCTGGATGTACAGCTTAGCAATAAGTTTTCATAAACATCTTTATGAACATCTATTTACTAACACATATTTCCTAACACACTGGAGAGCTCTCTTACATTCATGTATCTGTGCAGTGGCCTTCAGTGGGAACTTCACTGGCTGGCTGCAAATTCACAGGGACTGTGCATGTGCAACTCCATGAAGAAGCAGGTATAGGATGAAGTTATCAGGTCCTTTACTAGATAATGTTGATCTTTCCTCTTTTTAGCATACAGAACTAAATTTTCTTGACCTCTAAATACAGTTTGGGTTATGAAGAACCTTTACTGTCACTCTGCAGGGTGTTGTTTTCTTAAGGCTTCATTGCGATACATGCAGCTGTGCAGATCCATGTGTGGGCATGTTACCACACACACATGCAGCAAACATGCTCTGTGCTCCTAGGAACTGTCTGGGCCAACTGGCATTGCTGGGAGAAAGTCTGTCTTTGACACACCGTGGGCAGTGATAAGCACCACACCTAAAAAAACAGAAGCACCTGAGGAGGACCAGCTTCAAAATATAAGTTATTTCCTCCTGTGCAACAAAACCAGCTCTGGGGTGGCAACCAACCCACAGTTTACTCCCAGAGGTGACCCATGCTTGTCACAAGTCAGGGAGCTTCCATCAAGGGGCTCATGGAGTCATTTCTCATAGGCTAGGCTGCTGACAGTGCCAGGGTGTTTGGATACAGGCTGCTCCTTTGACCCAGAGTTATCACAGCCAGCAAGAAGAGAGACACACACAGTCTGTGTCCCATGGCATATCACAAGCAAACACCTGCCACTGTCCCTACAAAGACAAAGCAGGACTCAGATCAAAGCCTTCTTCCCCAATGCAGCTATCTGCCATATGCAAGAGAGTCTCTGTATAGTATCTCTGAGAACACAGTAGGCTGCAAGCTTGTTTTGAATAAGTGTAATGAGAAGAAGGAATGCTGATCCCTTTTGGTTTTTGGGGAATGTTGCATTAATACATGGGCTAACACATAGGGAAAAAAATAGCAGGATGCATCAGATGTGAGAGATGAGACTGTAATTTCTATCAGCTTTGTTAACAGAAGCAAGCATTATGGAGAATTACAGTGCTACATCCAGCTTTCTGATGGAATAGCATACTTCATATAATGGGAGACTAGTAAAAGAAGGTCTCTGTTGTGGAATTGTTTCCCTTCTCCAGAACTTGTGTGCCTGCTGGTGTTCCCATTTTCAGATGCACCAGCACTTTTTAAAGAATTTAATCTCTAAAGCATAGGTAATGCGTGTAGTTTTTTTCCGTTTATTCACAGTAAATCTTTCATTGAAATATTGTTTGGTTTCATTAGCTATTATTTATACTTCAGTACTTTTCATCTACTTACTCCCCAGTTACATGCTTACGAGTTTAGTGAAGCACTTAAACTCCCTGTTGTGACTACCTAAGTTTGCTGGACAGTTCTTTAGCGTATGGCTACAAACTGGCACAGGGTTGCACTGCTTGGGAAAGCGCACTTGGAGCATCACGGACCTTTTCTGCATTTTTGGAGGAATCCCACGAGGACGGCGTTCAAATCTCTCAGCGCTGGCAGTCCAGCCACCTCAGACACGTGCACCCCTCTGAGCTGAGGTGGAATCTTTCCGCTGTGCCCCGCGGGACGCTCCGAGCTGCCATCGCAGCCATCGCAGCCCTCTTTCCTAGAGGGGCCGCCCCTCAGGGGCCGACGGGCCGCACCCGTCCCGGCTGGCTCGGCCTGCGCCGCGCGGCCCNGCCACCGGCTCCGCGGGCCGCGGGCGCTCCTCACCTTCGGTCCCCGTGTCCTCCCTCCCTCCTCGGGTGTCCCCCAGTTCGCGGGGGTGCCCGCTGCTGAGCGCGTGTCCCAGCGGGTGCCTTCCCGACCTCCGCTGGTGCCACGGGCCTCCCGGGCCGGGCCGCGCAGCGCAGCCCCGGACGCGCCCGCCTTGTGCCCTTCATGCAGCCTGCCCCCCTTGCCTGCACTGCCCCCTCCTCGGCTGGCTCTTCTGCCTGGAACTACATTCCCCAGCAGCCACAAGCGCTGGAAATCCCAATCCTACCAGCACTCACCTTCCGTGCCGCATTGGGCTTGTCCCTTATCAGACTCGGTCAATTACTGCCTGTCACCCCGGTTAATACGGGCAGAACCAGCACAGCCTCAACAAGACCCAGCCTGTCCTTGCCGGGACAGAGCAGCAGCAATATCCTACAGCCAGGAGTAAGGCAGCCAGGCTTCTTTAAATGCTCAGCAGAGCACTCAGCTATCAAACCATCCCACCTGAGGACCAGTGTAGGTGTTTGGGATGAAGGCAGTGCCATTTATTCCACCTGGGAAAGCTGTTTCTGGCTGGTTACTGATCTTTGCATATCATCCATAAGATACAGCATGAGTGGCAGACATGCTATGGAGGACATACCGCAGCCACCTGCTGAAAGTTGCTAGGCTCTTTGCATTTTAATCATCGCAGGTTGACTTTAGGAATACTTCCACATCTCATTGCCTCATCAGGCAATACAGATATCCCATGCAGAATAATTTAGGGAAAGTCCAAAGGGTGGGGTTGGGGGTATAAAACTGGATTAGCAGTTCAAACTTAAATCCTTAGCACTGGTTAACTGTCATGTAACTCATTCCTGGACAAGAAACTCACCCTGCCTGTTCCTGTCATGCCTGGAGCAAACTTTAGCAATGAGAGATACTGAAATCAGGACCACCCAGGGCAAAACATCAGGCATCTGTGATACCTGCTGCAGGAGTGTCCTTCTCCCCCTCTTCTAGCAGCTGTCAAGTGTCAGCAGTTGACATTTTGGTGTTGTTTTCCCTAGTCTATACCTAAGGCTCACATTAACACATGCTGAAGAGGAGATATCCTGTTCCCAGGGGTGAAAGAAATGTTTGTGATACTTCCTGTACCACCAGAAGAAGGGCAGGGTCCCTGCATCTGAAGGCCTGGCACCTCCTGAGATCCAGCTGTGTGGCCCAGGGCAGAAATGCAAAAGAAGGAATCCTGACATCTTTGGAAACCAAGGCAGGAACCCTCTGGACACTAAAGAGCTTCTCTAGTTTTACCTCAGCACATCCTGAGCTCACTCCACTGTTTTTTTTTGGAGGAAGGTGCTGGCCAAGTCCTGGTAGAGACCAGCGAGGCAGATTCCTCAAGAGCTGCAAATTATTTACCACATTTCTATTTTTGTTCACTGGTTTTCTGTAACCAAATCATTGTTTAGATGAAAATCATTTGTCTGCAGTGCAATTATATCCATTCAACCTGCACAGTGCCATGCTGCCCATTACTTATTTTTCTCTACTTATTCCCTACCATGTAATTCCAAATAATCCATTTTGGATTTTTATAGGTAGGAAGACAAGCTGGGAAAGCCTTATGTGGCCGTTTGAACACCCAGAGTCTGTCATCAGTTTTGGGATTAGGTGCTGCATGTGATTGATATTCAGTGATGAGCCAACCACCTGATGGAGCCAGTTTTTTAAGGATATACTTGAGTGATTGAGAAGGAGGAGGGGGAAAAGGAGTTGGGGCCAAACCAGTCCCTGGGAACATTGTGTGTTTGCACACCAGTTAGCTCCTATCTGTGTTCCATTGCTTTCCAAACCCATTCTGTCTCAGCACTCAGGCATGTTAGCTGGGATCCTGGAGTACTTGTGGGGTGCTCTCAGCAGAATACAGAAGCTGTGAGCAGGTGGGAGAAATTGCAGTCCCTTGGTAGTGGTTTGAGATGTGCCATCCTGACAGGCATTTATCCCCCAAACCTGTACATCCAAATATCGCACATGAAACCAAAACTTTGCTGCTACAGGACAGGCAGCCAACAATTCTGCCTGGATTCTCCCTGTGTGATATTTTTGCTGTTCAGAGAGGCTCTTCAAGTTTTAGGGTTGCTAATCTTTACAAGCAAATCCTTTTTCAGGGTTGTTATTCCCAAGGCACACCACAGAGTCAGCAGGCTGTTTAAAAATCAAAATGGCATAGTGGACAAAAAAAGAGAAAACCCTCAGACCCTGGGTGTCCCCAGTGCCAAGCAGAACCAGACAGTCACTTCCTGTGTCTATCATATGACACTATTTGTACATCTACAGTTCACTCTGCTTGTAGTGTGGCATTGTCAGCACATGCTGCACTGTTGCCCCCAGACTCTTATCTTCTGAACTGCTATCTCACCCAGCTACTCTCCCAGTGCAGGTTTGGATAGTTGACTCTTCACCTCAAACTAGAGCTTTGTACTTGTCTAGTGAATTGCATCCCGTTTTTTAGTTCAGTCTGTGTGTCCCATTTGCCAAGATCTTACTGGAAATCTAAGCAGGTGACCTCCAACACATTTTCTACTCTTCCTACTCCAGTACAGTCTACAGAAGGAAGAAGTTTGGTCTTTCTCCATGTGTATATGTGGGTCTCATTTTGGTTTTTTCCTAGAGACTGCAACTGATTTTCTCAGTTGCAGTAATGTTCAAAGTGATAATTTTTCCCACAAACATGTATCAGCAGGGAAATTCAAAGCTGTACTTAGCTGTACTGCAGCTATGGATCCCAGAGTTGTTCCAGCAAACCTCAGACTGAAAGTGGGAGCTCTTAGCTCAGTTTCCCAACACCTCCAAAACCATCTTCATCTAGGTAAAATTAGGAGGATAAGAACAATGGTGATAATGTCATATAAGTCCAAACCAAAAGCCATCAAATTCTGCTACTTCACCCTTACCTTGCTTTCTTTTCTCAAAGAATCAGGAATAAAACCATCTGGCATTATCAATTAGAGAAGGTCGAAGTAATTTCTGTGCCAACATTGGTTGTTCTTGAAGTTTATACCTGAATCCTCTGCGAACATGATCCTCTCAAACACAACTCGGACGAAGGAAAACACACACCTTCCAAAACACACCAAATGCCTGCTGTGTGAATGTGTGAATGTGTGTGGTGGTCAATCATCTGCTCACCTCTCCAGGGCCATGAGGACTAGACTTTGTAAGAAGCCTTTGTAGACTGGCATTTTGAATGAGACTGCTGCATTAGTACTGCCACAAGACCTTAGTGACAAAACAAGGATGCTTTAAAAAGGTAACAGAAGTAGCTAAGAACAGATGATATTGGGCTGCAAGGTCCCCTCAGTGTTACCTGATCAGAATTTCTTTTACACTTGCAACAGAACTTTCCCTCTATTAACACTCCAAACACAAACACCAGGTTAACATGGGACATTTTTACCCACCAAAACTAACAGGAACCCACAAATCTGCAGCCCTTTACTTTAAGTGAGGAGGTAGACATGGAAAGGCAAGAGTATTTTCAGCTCCTTTCTTTAGAGGAGACAGGGTAGACAAGTTCTTTAAAGACCTGAAAAGGCAGCAAAACCAGGCAGGCAGGTAAGTGAGCAAGCAAGGAAACCTAAAAATGTTCCTGGCCAGAAACCTAACAGCTTGTAGGACCTCTTTGCTGGGCAGAAACATGACAGCTTGTAGGACTTTTCTCCTTAAGGACTGAAAATGTCCTTTACTGGGCCAGCCATGCATACTGCTGCAGCCCATACACCATGGTGGGGAGGCACTCTGCTCAGACGGGAGCCCTGAAGGATTTTCAGTTGCAAATGGACTTACACAGAGACACGAGCACCATCCCTGTAGGCCAAAAAAAAAAAAACACGAACACAAAAAACCCCAAACAAACAAACAAACAAACAAAAACAAACCCCAAACCAATAAAATGCTGCTGATAGTATATAGCTCTTCACTGGGATAAGTAAAGAGCAAAAAGACAAAAAGCAGTGCTGGCTTCTGGAGGAGTAAAAAGCTCTCGGGTCTAGTCCTGTTGTCCAAGAGGAAACAAAACACTCACTTTAAAAGCAACTGAGGTATGGATGTGGACAAAGTCAGAAGCAGCCGACCGGGAGAGGCACACGGCATCTTTGAGGTTTTCGTCTGTGTGCCATTGATAAGCCTAGAGTAGGGAGGATTGGGTTGACAGTCCAGCAAGTTTCTCCTTTGTGCTTCCTGCTTCTCATCCCAGCAGCATGTATGCATTCTCAGGGCAACCCCACCAGTGTCTCCCTGCCAGGGTATGCCTGCTTCCCCTAACACGAGTCTATCAGAAATGTCTCCAGGATAAAAACGAATATCTGGGATTCAGCCGGCAAGTATGTAAGGGAGATGTCTCCCAAATCTTTAGATCCCACATTATTTTTAACTTTGGTAAACTATTTTTGTTCTCCTAGATGTTGGGGCAGTCATCAAATGGTCAGGCTGCTGTTGCAGCAAGGAGACAGTGTGGAAAGCAATGATGCAGAGCACACACACAAACAGGATAAACAGTGGCATGGGACACTGTGCTCTGCCCAAGAAGCAGCTGCAAACTGACCTTGGATGCACCCTCACCATTCCCGGTGCTGCAATTTCCCCCTGTGCTGACTATGTGGCAATGTGTCCCCAGGGCTCACGCTTACTGCCACACAGCATCACCTCCTCCCCCACACAGGTGGAGGTCCACCCTCAGACACAGCACGTATCGTGGATGTGTTAGCTGCATCTAAGCTGGGCTGACACCATGGAGCACAGGACACTGTGGCACTGCCCACGCCGCCTAAGCTGGATCAGACGATCTGCCACCAGGAGGTGGCATTTCTGCAGATCCCTGCTCAGAACTCCCACGGTGCTGGCAGCAGGCGATCGGGTACCTGGGAGGACGGTCGCAGCCTGAAGAGAGGGGCAGGAGACTAGGCTGCAGATGTGGGAAAGAAGGCACAGAAGGCCTGGAGGAGGAGAAAGGGTAGCTGAGATGAGCAGAGCACGCTGTAACCCGAAGAAGGGAGGCTGCAGAAGTGCAGAGGTGCTGCTGCCCAGCGAGCGCAGGGCGGGAGGGTGGGGATGGGCGCTCGGCATGCGGCTCCTTGGCACCTGGCCTGCCATATCTGATGTGGGTAGAAGGACACCAGAGAGCACCAGTGCTGAAGAGAGGGTGGCAACACAAAGACCGCTGTGTTCCTCTGGTCCCCATCCCTTTCTCCCCCTCCTCTCCCAATTTATTTACCCGAGTTCAAAAGACAGCCTCAGTCCCGAGGGGCTGGCTGAAGTGGCCAAGGGGTGGGCTGTGAGGTCATCTTCAATGAGGGCAAAAATCCAGTATCAACAATGCTGCCCATTGTATGGCCCTGTTTAGACAATACCGGCTGGGTTCTTGCTGCTGGCAGCCCGAGGACTGGGAGCAAAGCCTGTTTGGGGTAGCAGGAGGGGAGGAGGGTGGGCAGGGTGTCTGGCGTTGAGTCAGACCGAAAGGGATGGAACAAAGTGCAGATAAGCACCGTATCTCAGCCATCAGCATGTTATCAGCCTAATTCTTGATGCTGATAAGATTATCTTGGCGATTATTCTCTCATCAATAGAAGGGAATTTAACTATCTTGGTCATAGCCTGGAGCCATGCCTGTTACCCCAGTTACATTTGCATTCCCTTCTAACTCTGGCAATGAGACTGGTGATTTCAGCTACTTTATTGACTCCCTTTAACCCCACATTTCACACTCAGCAGCAGCAGGGTGGCAAGGTAAGCATCAGCTTCTTCTTCCAACCCTTGCCCTTCCAAAGGCAGTTAGGGGTTTGGCCATTGCTATTCTTCTGGGTGCTCCCAGCTGAGGAGCTCAGGTAATCCATACTGAGCTTAGCCGTGCTTGAAGAATGAGGATGGAGCAGGGGATCCTCAGGACTTAGTGGGAACCATTTAATTTATAGAGCAATGGTTGATGTTTTTAGGTGTGTGTGTGGTGGGGGGAACTTGATAAAAAGCAAGCAAGCGACCAGGATGCTGCCAGTTCTTGTAAACATAAATAGCACTTTTGGTAAATGCCATACCAGGCTCCTCAAGTCACTGTGTCTGCAGACAGGTGACTAAACAATTCTTAGCTTTCAATTTCAAATATGAAAGCCATTTGCTACCTCTCCTGGACAAGGTAGAGTGTGTGAAAATGTAACACGGGATCATTAGCTTCCAAAAGAAAGAATGGGGAGAAAACAACATCAAACAAGGGTCGTGATCCCACGAGATGGCATCTGATCCCGGGCACCCAAACTCCTGAAACAGACAACCATGAAAGACCTGCAGCTGCCATCATCTTTCAAGCAAGCATTAACTCTTGTAGTCTGAGTCAGGTCCTGTCCCAACTCATTCTGTAGCCATGGTCCCCTACCCTATTTCTCTGCAACACATAACTATGCCCAAAAGTCAGCTTGTCAAAACCGGAGACACCATTAACCGAAGAGACTGCTGGCAGCAGTGGTGAATGATGCCAGTGTTCATCTGCTCTGGAGAGTGGGCTTAACACCTTTGAAGAGCAGATTCTTAATGAGGGTTAGGAGGAGAGAAAGCATTGGTGAAAGGATGGAAAGCCACCACAGCACTGCTCTTTGAATGAAAGACCCATGCCATGATTCTCCTACCTCTAGATAAAGCTCTAAAGCTGGAAATGCTTCATAGTTCTTCAGGAAATCAATGCAAGAGATGCAGAAAATAATCCTAGAAAATTTTTGCAAGCCTTTATTTTTGGCATAGGGTTCATTTTCCCCCCAGTTTTCAGCTTATTCCCTCATTCCTTGAGTGTCCTCTTCTTGCTTCAACTTTCAGCTGTGAAATAGAAGACAAAGTGGGAGACAGGGAATGTTGTTAAAGAAGATAAATAAACAACATTAAACAAACCTTGCAAAGCCCTTGCAGCAAGTGTTTTTGTGTACATGGCTTTTTCAACAGTTTTGGAGGGGGTAACTGAGGACATCCAATAAAATTTACAGGATGTCAACACCAGATGAAATCCCCTTGCAAAACTTACTGCTAAGTGGAAAAGCTTTTTTTTAATTATTTTTAGGGGAGAATAGGAAGGAATGTGTTATGGTATAAGAACCTTACCATAGCTTTGATGCTTTTATCTGCATTCTGGCACTGTGGTAGCAAAACCAGGCTGGTTAGTGCATCCCAGGACACGAATGTGACAGTTCTTTCTCTTAAGGTATTTGCTCACTGATATTGTCTTGTGGTAAACCTCACTGCTGGTTTATGCCTCGTTTTCTGCAGCCTTGATGAAAAATTCCGAGACCCTATGATAAAAAGAATTCTGCAAGAATTTTTCACTAGCCCAGTGCCCCAGATGAGTTGCGAATCTGTGGGGAGGTCTTATGAAGGTGGAAACAACCTTACATTAGACCATGTATTTCTAAAGAAATCCAGTGCTGAAGTTCATGGCCTGTGCTGCCCATGACATGGCTCTGCTTATTGCTGCCCTGCACCATGGCCCTGGCATTGCATCAGCTCTTTTATGACACACTATGACCCTGGGCAGCAGTCACCAGATGCAGAAAAATTGAATCACTTTCCTGAGGATGATGGCTGAAGCCAAACCTTCAGGAAGCAGTGTTGGCGTACACCACGAGCAATGTAATTCTGCTGAAGGCTCAGCTGGGAAGTTCTCCCTGGAAGGAGGGAAAAGCCTGTCTGGAGAGATACAAAGTAGAGCAGGAAAAGCCCAATTTAAGCTGTATTGTTGTGCTTATATGGAAATTTCTGTTTTCCCACCTGGGCTTCCCAGTGATCCCCCTTTTGTCTCAAGCCTTTGAGCAGCAGAGCTAAGACAGAAGTCTGCAGCTGGGACTCAGATGGGCAGGGCCCAGTGGGGCATGGGGTGTTCAGGGTGCAGGCCACTGGCATGGCCAGCAGCTCTCCACAGGAGGGAGCCTGGCTGGCACAGCATGGCCAAGCCTTTAGCCCACATAGGGCCAAAAAGCCTTTTGACAGCAAGGCCAGATCTGCTGCAATCCAAACATTGGAAAAGCAAACCACACTGCACACTCTCCACTTCCTCATCAAGGTAACGATGCCTGAACCTCGTGGCCACATTCAGGAGCATTAACCTGTTTCAAAGGTGATGAAAATGACAGCTGGAGAAGTTGGCCAAGCTGTGCACGGCATTTCTCAGGACTGTCCTTGGCACAAAAGACTTGAAACCTGCTGGGTGAGCACAGCCCCAACAATGGTCAAGATCCATCTCTTCCTCTACGCAACAAAAAAAATGTGATGGTCATCCTCCAGACTAACTGGGCAGGGAAATATGCAGAAAACCTATTCCTGTTGTGAGGGAGCAGCTAAACGTGTTTTAATTTTAGATGGTAAAGGTCTGGCTGCCCTGTATAATCCCTCTTAGTTGCACTCCATGTCTGAGGGAAGAAAGTCATGGAAAAGGAAAGGGCTCTGGTGGGTCTGAGTATCTGCAAAACTGCAAACCTTGAATTCCCCAAATCCTCACTGTCACCCACCGGTAGCAATTCCAGGTCTGCTCCTGGTTCATGACATTGAGATTATTTTCCCCATGTGTTATGAGCTGGAGATGACCTCTTTAAAATCATCAAGTATGACCTTATTTTTTAAAAAATTTATTTCTTTTCTGGTTTTCTTTTGGAAATAGCAGGAATCAGGTTTCGGTAGGGTAGTTTTTAGCTCAGTTTGTAGTTCTTTCAGCACTTGCACAGAAAATAGGTAAAATCTTTAGTTTGAAAGTTATTTCTCCCCAGTGTTGTTAAAGAAACATTTAATGGGGAGCCTTAAAAGAGACAGTTGAAAGTCCCTCCTTGACTCATGTCTGCTTTCACCATCCAGGAACATCTTCTGATTTGGGCGCTCTGTTTTAATATTGTGTCTCAAAAGGTAGGCATGACTCAAGATCCTAATATCAAATTTAAACACATACTCCTCCCAGACCTCTTTATCCATCACAGTGAAATGAAAAAGCAGGGACATATTTCCCCCTTTGCTGGACACCTCTAAATCTGGAGAAAAATGGGCTACTGTTATTTTTCATTGTCACTTTTTCCTTCCAGTGATTACAATGCAACTCACTTTTGACAGCTGCTGCTGGATAAGCCACGGTATGTCTGAGCAGGATCAGCTCAGGGATGGACTCTGCAAGATCTTGGTGTGGTCAGCTCCATCACTGCAGGAGAGCTCTGGACAGGATATATGTCCGAGGATATGGGCACACTTTTGGGTTTTCACATCCCTGCTGCACTTTCAAAATGACTCATGCATCAGCAGGGGACAGAAACTGGACACACTGTTGAGTAGGGGAAGAAGCTACAAGAGGTCCTAGCCAGGGTGATGGCATTAAGCACCCTAAGCCTTAGTGCTAAATGTCTGAGGGTGCCTGACACGGTGACCACACGGTGGAGTTAAGAGAGCTGCCTCCGGGCTCTGCCACCGAAAAGGTTTGATTTGTAGGGGCATAGTTTTTCTCTTTTAATGGTGAAGGTCTCTGTGGGATACAGTTTGAATTTCGGATAGAGCTTGGATTTTGGATAGAGGCTGGATATTGCTGGCATTACTGGCTAGCGAGGAGTTTGTTATTGAAAATAGCTGATGGTAAACTGAGCTACTACTTTTTCCTTCCATCCTTCCATCCTCTGCTGAAGGCACTATTTTCTGGGGACAACAGACAGGATTCTTTTAAAAATGTCACAACGATTTGTGCATATGGTGATGAACATCTACACAGACATACATGCTTATCCTGACATAAGTTGTGGAGTGCTTTTCTTTTCATGCAGAAATGTTTGATTTCTATACACGCATATACGTGTAGAATGCTCCCCAGACAGATCCCCAATACAGAGCAGATGTTGCATGCTGAATCCCCTTCTTCTCCCGCCGCAACCCACATTCAGCTGGGGAAGGGGCGCGGGGCTCCCTGACATCCCTCACCCCTCGGGAGCCCCTTATTTCATGAGGGGCAGCCGTCGCGGCGGCGGCGGGGGCTCTCGGGGGACCGCAGCAGCCCCGGCGGGCGCGGAGCGGGGCGCGGGACCGTGCGCGGAGCAGTGCGCGCAGCGGGGAGCGCAGGGTGCGCGCCGCGAGGGAAAAAAAGAAAAAAGCGGGCAGCCAATGGCGAGGGCAAGCCGAGGTGGCACCAAATTTCCCGCAACCAATCAGCTCGCGAGGGGGAGGGGGGGGAAAGGGAAGGGAAAAAAAGAAAAAAGCAGCCAGGCATCATGAGAGAGCCTGGCCCTCGTCATCCTCCTCTTCCTCAGCATCCTTCCTCCCTCCCGCCCCCCTGCTCGCTCCGCCCCGCCTCTCCCCCCGGCTACGCCGAGAGCCGGGCCCCCGCCGCGATTCGCCGCCCTCCGCGCTGACCCCGCGCATCCCAGCCGCGGGCAGGGGGTCACCGGGAGGCCGGGGCGCGCAGAGCCCGGCCCCGCCAGCCGCCGAGCAAGCAGCCCCCCTTAAATACTCCGCACCCGCCTCCGCGAGCCGCACAGCTCGCCGAGCGAGGAGCCGACCAGAGGCAGCCTCTCGCCAGCGCCGGGGACCTGCGCGCCCGCGTACCGCCACCGAGAAGCAGAGACAGGGCCCCCCCATGCCTGCGCACTTGCTGCAGGAGGAGGTAAGCGGGGCCCCGGGGTGCGGGCGCTTTGTCTTCCTCTCGCCCCTTCCTCCTTCATCTCCGTGGCTCCGGCAGCGATGCGCTGCTGCTGTGTTGGGGAAGGAAGTCTGAGCATCCACGCGTGTCTGTGTGCACACACACACGTGTGTGCCTGTGTCCTCTCCGCACCGCTTCGCAGCCGTGAGGCGAAGGGGTTCAGTGGTAACTTAAGACATCACCCAAGCCTGATGGGGAGCCCATGGATGAAGTGGAGACATCCGCCTTTGAGGTGATCTTCCTGCATCCTGTGCCCTCAGGTAGACTGAACATAAAATACAGGCTGATTTTGGAAACACCCGTCGAAGCGTGCTGGGTGCTTGAATAGCACGAAGGGCTATTAAAGAAGATCTTTTGTGCCAAGAAGTAATAGGTTTTTGATAATACTCAGACTGGGAGTTTTAAAAATTTTAATTAATTTTCTTTTTAATAAGAAAGGGGTTTCACTCGCAGGGTTTTAAAACCAAATATTGCAGCAGGAAGCGTCTCTAGGACAGACACAAGGTGAAAGCCGGCTGCCCAGATGAAATGAATGACTGTGGCTGCATTGCTTGAGCCAAGCAAGCATACAATAGGGAGACTGCCCATTTTTGGCATGAGAAGGTCTGAATAACAACCTGACACACCAGTAAGATGTGTGGAGCTGTTGGATTTTTAAAGATTTGCATTTTTATTTTTGACCCTTATGGCAGCCACCCTTTGCCCAAGGGGAGGAGGCAGGGGCTTGATTCTGGTGTTTGTGTTCTCACCTTCTCATCCTTCCCCCCTCTGCCAATGCCTAGAAGTGGATGTAAATCATAGCCCTGCTCTTTTCCTGTCACCAGCACACAAGGTCTCCCTTGGTCCTCTTGTGCAGGTGCCATGACCTTCCAGGGATGCTGTGATGTAAAGAACTTTACTTTTCTCCCCTCCCAAAGTGGATGTCAAGGGCAGTGTGCTCAAACCATGTTTCATGGTTTTGGCATGTATTTTGGGCCATATCCTGGAAGCTGGAGAGAATCCTGTCCTTGCGTCACGCTGGGCATATTCAAATACACTGGCCCCGAGATTCAGTGCCCTGGGGCCCGTGCACTGTACCCGGTGCAGGAGCCTTTGAGCTGCAGTTGGTTGTATAAGCTGGCTGGGTGCCAGGATCACCTATGGCGTGTTCACTGCTGGGGAGGTGGGGGTGTAGAGGGGGAAGCACATCTGTTCTGCAGATGAGAGCTGCAAAGTCATTCAGAAATGAGGGAAAACTAATGAAAATTATTTAGCTGGCCTCCTCCTTCTCTCAGCCCTACACCCCAGATCAATCTCCATCCCATTTTCCTTGCTAGGAGCCACTATGGTCATAAGCGGATAAAAATCCTCTTTCTTTCCTCGTTTCCCCCGTTTCTACCTAAATAGCTGCACTCTCTCCCTCCCTCTTCCCTCCATGCTCCTCCCACCAAGTCTGTAACGGTGGAGCTGTTTCACAGCTTCTTTATAGCCCTTTTGTTCAACGTTAGTTTACATGTGAGAAATGACCAGTTTGATTATATCAGTGTAATCCCAGCAGCATAGGTATGCTGGTAAAATTCCTCATGTGGCTACTACAACTCTGGAAGAGATTTTTTCCTCTGCTGTTTTCTTTCCTCTGCGCTCTCCCTCCTCCTCCTCTGCCCCTGTGTTACTTTGACAGTGATATAAGCTATCATGGAGTAGAAAAATGCAACTCCAACCCCACGTTCTTACTCTGGAAGCAGCATGTCCATATGGGGTGTGTTACCCGTCTAATTATATCACCAATCACTGCTGGGAATTTTTCCTGCATAGACAAGTCTTGGGTCTTTTTGGTAGATTGTCTTGCTGCCAAGAAAGAAAATTGTACCTTTCTGCCAAAATGCCAGATGAGAATATCTAACACTTGGGAACGGGCACGACTTCTCCTTGCTAATGTCTGGATTAGAAGCCATTTCTCATGGCTCTTTTGGTGTGGGGATTACCTCTAAATTCTCCAGCAGATGAGAGTATCATACCCTCAAAACATTAATTAGGAAAGCAGGCAGAGACTGCCTATAGCCAGGATGCAGAAGAGCCAGTCCCAAACTCAGCAGCTTGCCTTCCTGCAGTGAAGGCTGCAGGATACTTTGTGTCCAGTTTTTTCCTTTCAAATGTTTGATTCCCCAAGGAAAAACTAAAAGCGCTCCTTCTGTAGAGATCATTTTACTTCCCAAATGTGGGGAGTCTGTCAGCCTTGCCAGCTCCTCCCCATCGGAAGGTATGTCTGTAACCCTCTAGTTTCAACCCTTGGGAAAGGGAGGAGTTGGGGTGGCCACGTAAGCTGCCTGGCCTAATTTTAATGTCTCCCTCAGAAAACTAGGCCATGGCAGGATGGTGGTCTTTTATGAATCCTGAACACCTGAGTGGGAATCTGCTGTTAATTCAGGAGAGATATCTATTGGGAAAGGAGCTTTCCCAGCTTGACTGTGCTCCCTCCTGGAGTCTCAGCTCTCCTGTTCCTGCTGGCTGACCGTTAGTGCCCCTTCACCCATGGAGGCAGCGGTGTGGCTGCAGAAGGACGTGTCCCTTGGGCAGCTTCCCAGGGGCAGGGGATGGGGGTGATGTGTGCAGGACAAACCACTTGCATCCCATGTGCTTGGCACCCCCAGGGTTGAGCCATGTTGGCCACTTGGGCTGGGGACTGACAAAGGACTGCAAGTACCAGCAAGCACACACTGTCAGGATAGAGATGGAAATCGGTGATTCAGGGTTCAGTGACCTGTCTCATTAGGGTCAGTCCTGCCTGCTCCTTTTGTCATGCATGCCTGATCGGGCAGGCTGTCACTCAGCCAGGGCAAACAAGCATGTTCTGAGGGAATGTTGTGTCACAGTTATAGAAAGGAGCCAGGAGCCAAGATGAGCCAACTTTGCTGCTTAAAACTTCCTCTCTGCATGCTGGTGGCCATGGATCAGAGGATTGTCTTCCCTTGCCTCAGTTTGCCTGTAGGTGGGAAATGAGAGAGGGATAAGAGTCTTAGCAGCAAACACAGGATAAATAGCTGCAGTTCTAACTAGAAGTACCTCACCTGACTGCCTCCATCCACTCATCTTCAAGCATGTTAGTCTTGCCACATCCCATCTTGGAAGGTGAGGCAGGGGAGATAAGGAGGCACCCCAGAGGAATCCCCCTGTGGATCTTCCAGATATTCCCCTGTGATCCCTGGTGGGGTGACACAAATAAATAGGATATAAGGAGCAGCCTATTTATTTAATATAAAACTGTGTTTCAGACCATATTCTCTCTCACCTCTTTGTTCATTCACAAGATTTCCTTTATTGTTGTCTGCTTATGCACAAGCCCAGACCACAAACCCACCTAAAAACACCCACTGAAATTAAACTGAAGGAAAATAAAAATCCTTGCAGTCTGCAAATGATCTCACCAAAGCCGCTGGTGGAAAAGAGACTGGCTTTCAAGTATTTTTCTTTTCTCTTAGCACCCTACCTACCATTCACCTCCTCTCCAGAAAGACCAGGTCCCTGTCCTCTCAGGCCATGACTCCGTGTGGCCAGAGCAGGCTCTTCTTTGTGCTAACGGCTCAGCTGAAAAAAATGGAGCCTTCCAGGGAAACTAGAGGCGGTGAATATTTACACTGCCAGCCTAGATGCATGTGTTTCTATTTCTTGAATTGATAACCACCAACTTCTTGTTTTGTTTTCCCTTTTTTCCTTTCTGGAAAATATCTGTTGCTCCCTCTTCAAGGAGTTCTCCTCCACCTCCAGCACCACTGCTGTTGGCACAGTCACCTCCCGGGTGACCAGGAATGGAAATGCCATCATGGAGAAGGACTTGGTCAATCATGAGGACTTGGCAGGAGACCGGGGCATGATAGATGATATCTTTGATGAGACCTACCGGGAGAAAGAGGGCCCCAAGCCGCCGCTGCGATACGTCTGGAGGAATATCATCCTCATGAGCCTGCTGCACCTAGGGGCCCTATTCGCCTTGACACTGATACCTTCTGCAAAGATCCAGACACTGGCATGGGGTAAGCATATTCCTCTATCTCTTTCTTGGCATCCACAACCCCCAAATCTGCTGGGTGGTTTGGTTTTTTTCCCTCCAGGCCCACAGACTCGTGGATGAGAGAGAAAGAAGCAGGGGGCGTCTTCTAGAAGCAGCTCTTCAGCCAGATTCATAGCAAGCTGTGGAAGGGCTTGCTAGTGTCTCTTGTAAGGTCATACATGAGAGGGAAAGATTTGGCAGGGATTTGGCTTGTCTGCTCAAAGAACAAACTTGATTCACAGACATTAGGCTTAGAAATATCCTGAATGTGCAGCTGCTTCTGGGCTGGGATGAAGTTCAAAAACCGTTTGACGGAGTACTGTGACAGTGCCAGAAAGTTAGGAAGAAAGATGCTAGCAAGAGCCTTAATGGGTGCTTCGGGAGGCAAGGTACAGAGCACTATTTGGCATGAGACTCCTGCCCAGACTTGAGAACCATTCCTGTCCTCACCAGGGAAGGGTAAATTCCACAGAGCCTCAATGTGTGCATGAGGGAAAAGAGACAAAATACAGTTGTGCTGAAGATAAAAGTCAAGAATTAAGTCTGAAGCTCAGGTCTTTTATCATTCTTAAAAAAGCACAGATTAGCCACCATCATCCCGGAACTAAGCCTGACAACTTTCAGAAAATAAATAAGTGTATCTCCAGGCAGCAAATTCCAGTGGAAAGCACAACCCAGCAGAAGGTAGCTAGGCAAAGCTCTGCTTTCTCAGAGATCTTGCCCTGGGTAGGAACCAAACTTCTCTGACTGCTTGAAAGACAGCTGGGCCCAGGGCCCACTCTGCAGGAGAGCCTCGCTTTCCACAAGCCTTTGTGTGGACCCCTGGAGGAGTCCAGAAGCCAAATGGCTCCCAGTAGGGAGGTGGAGAGATTGCATCCAGCCCCTGCCTCCCTGTGAAACAGAACGTCCTGGAACAAAAAGCAACAGTCTAGATTGAGGCCTGCTGGGGTGGCTTTTGGGCTCAGTAGTGCTCCTGCTTCCTGGTCAGCCCGGCTATGGATGGGCCCTGGGGCAATACACCTGCTTTATCACACTCTCAAAGTGTGTCTTCCTGATGGCTGTGTGCAACAAGTGTCACAGCTGAACCAGGAAGGAGGTAGCTTTCCTGGATGGCCAGGCTGACTCTTCCTCCTGAAGCATATCAGCCTCTCACAGGCAGAGGTCTGGGGGATGAACTTCACTGGAGGCAACAGTCACAGTCTGGCTACAGCAGCTGCAGAAGCAGAGGCACTGATGTGTTCCCTTGTGCAGCCAGCATGGCTTTTCAGGGGGGTGTTGTGAAAGAAGACTTTGCTGGGCCTTTCCCTTGTGAAAACCTGACAGGCTGTACTTTGCCCTGGCCTGTCAGAGCTGGGCACAACATGCAGCCTCAGCATGACCTTGGAGGAGCATTTCAGGGCTCTTGGTCCTGTTCTATGTGTCCCATCCCTAGGCTGGAGGCTAAGCAAAGACTGCTGTCTTCTCTCACTCACTGAGCTGGCAGCCTGGGTCCTCCAATTCCAGTCAGATAACCTCAGGATGTTGGGGCAAGGAGAAGGAAAAAAGTGAGTTGAATTTACTGATTTCATTTCAAGCTGCTGATATGCTCCATGATTTCCAAATCCATCCAACCCGTCTCCCTTGAGTTCCTTTAGGACACTTAAGAGGGCTTGAGCATCTTTATCCAGAAAGTTAATGCTGTTTTGCATTCTGCTAAACCCTACCCTACCCCAAAATGGTCTCTGAGGCAGCGTCTTTTCAACCATGCATCTCTTTAGGATGTCTGTATGGCATCCCATGGCACTCCCCAGGAACCTGCTTTCCTTTTTATCTGATGTCAATCCTTCCTGCTCTCCTTGCTCAGTCAACTCTGATGTGAAGTGCCAGTTGCTCTCCTGCCACTGTGAGGCACTGCAAGATTCCTTGGTGGATTCTGGAGTGGCATGTTCTGGGAATGGGAGAAGGACATGGTGTTTGAGGGAACTGCACTGTTCTGGAATGCCTGAAGATCAATCCTGTCTTACCAAAGCTGGAGTAGCTCCACCAAGCTCCCTGTCCTGCACTCCTGTTCCAGGAAAGGACCACCATTCATGGCACCTTGCAGCCAAGTCAGAGTTCCCTTATAGTCCATTCTCCTCCAGCACTAACTGGAACTGGAATACTCTGATCCTCCACAGGTCTACCTTCTCAGCAAGGCTTCTTGCTCCTTGCATTACCCTTTTCTCAGCTCATATTTCTTTGGCATACACAAGGCATCTGTGGTTGTCATGTCAGTGACTTGCTGTTTTTTCCCATCACCTTCTGGTAGCAAGGAGAGGACTACAGTTCACATGTTACACACAAGAATAGTGCAACAGAGACTTAGGTTGCTCCTGGCAGTACACCACAGGCTCATGGCAGGCAATGGTAGTTCTGGAGCTGCTGGAGTTTTTGCTTGTCTCTTTTTTTTTCAGATAATTTCTTCCTTAGGTTGTATACATATGATATAAAATTAACATGGTCCCAGCTGTTCTCTGTTGTGGTGCAACAGGAAGCTGTGGGGCCTGGTAGCTCATCTACCTTCTATAATTTATCAATTGCTTACACCCACTTCACCCAGGCCACCATCTCCTTGATGTTCCTGTCCCTTTGAAACCAGTGATATTGGTGACTGTCCTCTTTTGTTTTCATTTCTCTATGTGCTGATTCCTCTTTGTCTCTCAAGCTCCCCAGCCCTGCCTTCATCATTGTTTGCTGTTCTGCGTTGCTGTGTGCATTGTATCCCCTGATCTCTTTCTGGTACAGAGCTTCCCAGAATGAGCTCGGGTTGTTGATCAGGTGAGAGCTCACCATCACAAGAGCTCTCCGAGCCTGTCCAGCACTGGCTTTCTAGTCAGCTCCCCTTTTATTTAATGTCTTCTCCATTGCAATTCTCAAAGTCTTGCTTAGTCTTTTCTAAGACTTTCTTTTCATGGGCAGATTTTATGTCATTTGCCAAATGGCACAGAGACTGACTCTAAAAGGGCAGGATGCAAAGGTGATGGACAGTTTCTTCTATAATTGCTCAGATCCTCCTTGAAAATGTGATTTGTGGGTAGTCTTTTTAGCCCTCGGATGCAGCAGACTGACAGTAATTGTGTTAACTCCTGTTGGCCTGGACAGCAGTGTCTGTAAACAGGAATGGTTCCTCTCGACGTGGTGCTCTGTCAACACCTCAGTTCCCTGCAGTGCCAGAGGCTCTAGAAGCACGGGTTGATACCATATTTTGTTGTTGCTATATTATCTTTGGACCAAGGTGAATCCTGTTGGATAATTTAGGCAATTCTGACAGTCTGAAAATCTCCGCCCATACTACCCCCAGAGATATGACCAGCAGTGTTTACAGTGGCTTTTTTTACTTTCCCATCAAGACTACAGCTGGCAACACCCTTCCACTTAGTGCTGCCTCCAGGCTTAAGTAGCAGGTGGTGTGCTTCTCTGAGTGTGGTAGGGAAGTTAGGTTACAGTGACAGCAGATCCTATTGCTCCTCCTAAACACTGTTCCCTTTATGCAGCCTGTAAGTTTCATTGCCCCTGGTATCTTTCTTCTGAGAGTAGCAGGACTCACCTGGCTAACAGGGACTGGGCAGCAAGGAGAGAACAGTCCTGCACTGAGCAAAAGCCCAAGGACACCTTCTGGAGCAGAAGCACCTCTTCATGTAAACATCCTTGGTGTTCACTGCAGGTGACAATGCTTTTAGCACATTCCTAGTTTCTCATCATAACTTGGGTCTGAATCTGGGCCCTAAAGAGGTAAAGCCTAATGAGTCATAGCTATGACTGAATGCAGAATGTTTTCTGTTTAATTTTGGAGCACTGAGTGCTTATTACTGCCAGTGGTCATAATTCTTTGTATTCCAGTTGAATGGGTCACTGGGAATATCACCTGTGAGTTGCCAATCTTTTGAATCTCATGTCGTTCAAAGTATGGTATGGAAGATGACTTTGAATCCTCAGCTGATGGACACCCTAAGTCCTTCAGTTTGGGGCAGCATCAAAGGGCAGGTGTGAAAATCTGTGCTACTTTATTTCACCTTCTCTATTCTCTTTCCAGCTGAATTCTTAGTGGTTGATTTTGGAGGATTTTTTCTTCTTCCCTGTGAGATGCTGATTCCCTGACTATGATCATCACTGTATCTGTTTGTGGGGGTGAACTCTCTGAATCATGAGGGTGATGAATTCTTCTGTATTCCACAAGGATTTCAATCATTGTGCATATCCTGTCACTGTCACATAAACTCTTAGATATGGCTGATGGATCTAATTGTCTCCAGATAGAGTCTGGCTTTCTGTGGGGCTGGTGCCACGAATGCATAGACTGAGAATCAGCTGCTTTCCCACAGAAGGTGTCTGCCCCTTGGATAAACTACAGCTTCGGTATACAGACAAGAGGCCAGGCAGCACAGGATTATAACTAGAGAGTTATGGCCATTGTAGTGACCTGGGATGCAGCTCCAAGAGAAGTCAACATGAGCTGCTGAGGTTCATGGGCTTTGGATGGAGGCTGAGTCTGTTCTATGCCAGGGCACCCAAAAGCAGTGGGTACTTTTCCAAATTTTTTAGGCTACCCAAAAGCAGATGCTGGGTTGTATTGGTTTGGAGTCTGTTGGTGTCCCCACTACATCTCTTTTGTGATTCCCTGTGCTTGCTGATAATGTCTTTGTTGCTGCTGTCATCTTTTCCCAACATGGGATATCCACAGGCAAATTCTGAGAATTGTTTGCATAAAAGAGATAAAGATGAGCTTCCTTTCCTGCAGAGCTAAAATACAACAGTCTTCAGCCAGAATCATCTTCCTGGAGGCCTCTTTCACCAAAATATGCTCAGTCAGCACATGAGGATTCACTAGATATGAAAAGCTGAAAACTCAGGGCTATGAATCAGGCCTCTACTCATCTAACATGGCATTTGCTTTCTTGAACTATTGAAGATCATGAAAAATCACAAAGTTCATTTGTGTCCCTGGTACACCATCAATTCATAGGGCCTGCTTGCCCTACGTGGAGAGATGGGCTCTTTCCCTAGCAACTTGCCCTACATATCCATTGAGAGGTGCCGTTGTTTGTCATGGACTCTCTGTCCTGTGTTATCTGTGGGGATAGTACTGGTTTAAAATGTGTCCTCAAATTTAAAATAAACAGGTCATGAGTTGTTTCATAACTTTCAAGTTATGAACTCAGAATCATGAAACTGAGTAAGATCCTCAAGGTTTCCAGCACCAGTAAGGCCAAAGGGACACCTGAACCAAATGCCCTGTTCCATCATCCTTCGCTTCTCCCTTTCCAGGCTTGGACAGCTTTGTGAGCTTTGTTGAGCTCCACTGTCTCTTGCAGAGGCTGGATCCTGCTATATTTGCATGCTGGGCTTTTCTGAAAGACCACTGAGGTGCTGGGAAACTCAAGGCAGAGTCCCAGAGTCCCTTGTGCTGGTCCAAGGCTTGTGCTGTATTCAGCAGCAGGCAGGGCAGCCAAGGGAGAAGATGAAGATGGGGAATCATGGTCAGATCAGCAGACAGGGAAGGTCACTCTTGTGCAGTGGCATGGCAGTGAGAAGGGTTCATGCAAGTTTAAGGGGCCAGAAGATTACCAAGTGGGTAAGAGATTAGGTTGAGAATGTAGAAAAACAAAAAGGAGGTGACAGAAGGAAGAAGCAGCAGGACATGACAGGAAATAAAGGCTGTACTACTCTGAATGAAATAACTGGGCCATGCCTGGCACAGGTCTCAGATTTCTGATTCCAGACAAGTTTCTGTCAGAGTATCTGGTGTTCTGGGTTCAAGATAAACTTGATTAGAGCCATTTGGCTGGACTGAATGGCTGAACATCAAGCATACTACCAGCAATTCCTATCCATGGACTTATGTGTAAGAATAAGGAACTCTTTTCATGATCGATACAATTGGCTGAAATGTGCAAATTTATTCCAGGAAAGTTTGCCCTGGGGGACTGGTAAGAAGACATTTCTCCCCCAGAGGACTAGAGGTGGATCAGTTTGACCTGTTCACAGATGTGCACCCTTCCCTCTTTGTGTCTGAGCTTGCAGAACAAACCAGCTGTTGAATGCTCTCTTTCTGCCAAATTTCCTGACCCTTCCTTCCTAGAGGAAGAGTTAATTTGCAGAACCAATTTTCTTCTTACCGTACTTTCCTAGTGTAATGAAACTCTTGGGGTCTTTTCTCCATTTTAGTTTTAGGATCTGATGCTGGAGCTGAGACTAATTTCCAGAATTCCTAGGAGGAGAAACAGACACACAGACCAGGGCAAATATGAACACATGATGTATTGGGAGAGGGATGTGTTTTTTTACTAGATGCCAAAGGGGCAAGGAATTCCTTCTGCCCTGTGTGAAGAGGGAACACATGAAGCAGCCTCAAAGCTCAACAGGGTCCAGCTACATCTGCCCCTGCCATGGGCACAACTTGCAATAAATCATTAGCCCTGGGGTTTCATTCTGTTAAAGGTGCAGGAGTTGAGCAGAGGGAGGGATCAAAAAGACCCTAGGAATGGTAGCCTCTGGGCAGATTTTAAGCCAGTGCTAGAGCGGAAGGTGAAGCCCAGGCTTCAGTGGGAGGATAGGTTAGATCTTTTTTTAGCCAGCTTCTGCTCAGAAAGGGAGCAGAAGAAAAGCCTAACTCTGGGCTTGAGCAGTCCCCCTCAAGAATGCTAGGATTATCTACCATCTCTAGGTGAAAATAATGCAAAAGAGATTTAGTAGGGAGTGGTGAGATAGGAAAGCAAGAGCCTGGATTATTCGGGGTGGAAGGAAAGGGAGAAGCTGTTCCTTGGTGGACTGCAGTGCTTTAACTGCAGTACTTTATGGAAGCAGCCACTTTATACAATTTTGACTGTTCTGCACCATGACAGATGGCACTATGCTGAAGAACCAACCCTTATGACAAGCCTTCTAAGGGGGAGCCTCCTTCCTTGTTAGAGATGAAGAGCTGAATTGATTTGCCCCACATTGCCTAGGAGGCCTGTGGTAGCTTGGGCACTCTCACATTGAGTTTTATTGCCCTAATCTGTGCTCTCCATGCATTCCTCTCTTGTTTATACAGCTTTGGGTGAAGGCCCACCTTTGTGTTGCTCTGCCTGAAGCTTTGCTCTAACTGCTCAAACACCTTCTTTTGCTTTGTAGCTGTTCTGTGTTTCCTGGTGAGTGCTTTGGGGATCACAGCTGGATCTCACCGCCTCTGGAGTCATCGGTCCTACAAAGCCACACTGCCCCTGCGTGTCTTCCTGACCATTGCGAACTCCATGGCCTTCCAGGTAAGCACTTCCTCAGTGTGCCACTGGTCCTCGGAAGGAAGTGTTCCCATGAATCCCTGTCTCAGATATGGGACACAATCTGATTAAAAGGTTCCTCTCTCCTACTACCTCTTGTTAGGAAAAAGATGGCCCTTTCCAAATAACACTGCAGTGCTAGAGTCTGTCTTGTCTTTATCTTGTCCCATCAGAGGTTGACTCTGAGACAAACCTAGTGGGGAGAGGACAACTGACTAAGACCAGGGGTAGGAAACCTCTCCAAAGCAGGAATGTACCTTTCTCTCAAGGTGTGGTCTCCCTGTGCTTGCACCAGGTCCCATGAAAGAGGTGTGGAAGTGTTAAGTGCTCTTCTGGTGTTGCCTCACCTTTTTCTGTGTGGCTGATAAAGAAAAAGACATCTGCAAAGCCAAGGAGGTAGAATTCTACAGGATGTAGAATTTGCTACTTCATAAAGACAAGGAACTTGTTGAGATTTAGGGGATGTTTCTTTTATTCAGAAGAGTCATATTTAGGACTAATCATGGTACAAATCACACCACTGGTTTCCAGAGAGTTGTCCCAGGTCAGTGATATTTTGAGGAGAGAAGGGTTGGGCCCATTCAGAGTGGCACAAGTGACTGCAGGCACTGTTAAGCACCTTGGGAGGTTGCTTCACCTCTCAAAGAGCACTAACCTCAGGATATTGCCTAACTACTGTGAGAGTACTTCACAGTCCCCAACGCAAACAAAACTGCAAATCTGTAGAAGTCAGAGTGAAAACCCAGATTGGCATGGCACAGAAAAAGAAATCCTCTCAGGCTTGCTGCTGTAAGTCAGCCCTAAAAACACTCCATCCTCCAACTGTACTGAAGGGTTGCTTGTCTGTGGGAAGCACTCAAGAAGGTGTCAGAATACAGCACTTTCTGCTATAAAAAGGTGAACACAAAAGTATCAGTGCTGTGCTCTTAAGTAATTCTCCAGAGGATATTATTTTGTTTACATATAGTGAAAACAGAGTGAAGTTTTTTAAGCCTTGAAAAACTTTCTAAAACATCACAGAATTTCTTCTTCTCTGATAGTACCAAACAGCAGTCTGATGAGGAAGGGGAGGGACCAAGCTGCTGATTCCAGCCAGTGGTCCAGCACTCAGCAAGGCAATAGGATGGGTTGCTGTGTATTAGCTAGTCCTGTACAAAGACCATCTTTCACAGGGTTATAGGGCAGAGGGAGAAAGAATTTGCTGAGCTATTGCTGTAGGGGATAGGAATAGACAAAGATGAGAGACAGACAGATATTTCAGCTTCAATAGCAACTAATCCAAAGTTTCACTGAAAATTCGATACTATTCCCCATGGATTTTTTTTAATAGTTACTTTCATTGAGATCAAGAGAAGATTGATGTTGAATTTATCTCATTCCTATTAGTGGCAGCAGAGGAGATCAATAATTTTTAAGATCACAGAAGTTTATGGACTGTTTTATCTTAGGTCCTCCAGAAAATGCCTGTTGGCTGCTCAAAGACCTGTGACTTGTAATATCAGAGAATTTTTAAATTCTGCCTCTAACTGGCTTTTCCACCTGCAAGACCTGTCAGCTGCAGCACAACAAAAGCTCTCATGGTTATAGCCTGTAGCTGCAAACTCCCAAGGAAGAAAACATTCTTGGCTTTGCTTGCTCTTTTCAGAAAGTTATGATTTTCAGTCAGGGTTGCAGTTAGAGGTAGTCCCAAAATAAGACCTGCAGAAAAGATAATGAGCTAAAGTTTGGGTCAAGATACAGATTTTTCAGATTTGAGACTCCTGATTTTGTTTGTAGACAGGGTGTGGTGGATGAAGTCATACCATGATTCAGCTGCGTAACATGGTCTCTTTCCAAATTTGTGCCTCCTGCCTCCAGCAAGACAGGGAAAACCTTCCTGTATGTGCAAGCCCAGGCTGTCCATCAACTTTCAGACCGGACTTTCTCATGTTACATGGTGCTGTGTAGGGTCTGGAATGGGAACGAGACTTTGGGTCACTGGTGAAACTTTTCCAGCATAGGTACTGTTGAATTTTTCTCCTTACTAGATAAGGAGGGCAGCTGGGCCACCCTTTTCTGGGGGAATACTGAGTGACCAAGCTCTGGCCAAGATCAGCAAGGGTTGCTGATACTTGGAGATATTTGGCTGGAAAGAAGGCAGCAGTTCCTAGTATTTGGAACTAAGCAAGAGTTTAATCCTGTCCCATGTCTATCATTGCCTTCTTGAATGGCCTTAAATAATTTTATCTCAGTTAAATGAGGAGTGGTTACAATACTGGAAAGGGACTTGAGGATTCATGTCTCTCTTACAGACTCCCTGTGTGGACAAGTCCCTTAGTCTTTCTAGGCAAGAAATAGGGATGGTTATGCCATTTCTCTGCCTTCAAAGTGTTTTGAGGAAAAGTCCTGGGTATGTAGGAGATTAAGGAGCCTCTTGTGTAATACAGGTAACAGGGCCTGTTTTCTAGGATGGTGTAATACATGGCTTTAAGCTCATTGAGATCTCGATACAAAGAAATTATCACAGGCTTATGAAAATCTATTCTTAAAACCAGCCAAAGCAATCATTTCATAATACAAATGATAAAAGCGTTGACATTTTCCAAACTGTATTGATTTTATTGCTTAAATGGAATAGTAATGGGGCTGAAGAGAGGTATTTTTGAGAAATGTCATTGAAATAGTGTGCTTGGTCTCTTTCTAAAAAGGGACCTTAATTTTAAGACTGTTTGATCTCCACTGGAAAAAAAAANATTTTTTTCATCACCCCAAAAAAAAAAAAAAATAAAAAAAACCCCCCCCCCCCCCCCCCCCCCCCCCAAGTTAAACATCTGGTTAGGCAATCCCAGGACAAGCAAGGCAGGATGACCTATGGGAAATGTCAGGT
Organism: Nicator chloris; assembly: GCA_013400495.1. Lineage (NCBI taxonomy): Eukaryota > Metazoa > Chordata > Aves > Passeriformes > Pycnonotidae > Nicator > Nicator chloris. The sequence goes on from WAAE01023349.1 coordinate 86,093, forward strand.
ACAGGGAAGGGGCAGGTCAGCCCCGGCTGGCACCGCACGGGGATGGGGATGGGGACAGGGATGGGGATGGGACAGGAGCCGAGTATAGGAGGGCAGGGCACCAGCCAGCCAATGAGAGTGGCTGCTGCAGGGGTGGAGCACAGGCTGACCAATCAGAGCCTGCAGCACCATGGGTGTGGTGCAACCCCCCCCAGCCCAGAGTTGGCCAATCAAAGAGCAGCACCGAGGCATACCTGGAGCTGCTTCCCAAAAAACTGGAGAGGTGCAGCCAAAAGCCAACCTCTGTTTTAAAGGCCAGAAACCCCAAACCCTAATGAGACATAATGCCACTGATACAAGTTCAGGTCAATAGGATTTAAGTATTTAAACATTTCAGGCCATTTTGTAATTTGAAGGGAACGTCTCCAGCCCTGACCCTAAGTTTTCACTTGACTCGCAGAACGACATCTATGAGTGGGTCCGGGACCACCGTGTCCATCACAAGTTCTCTGAAACAGACGCGGACCCACACAATGCCATGCGGGGCTTCTTCTTCTCCCACATTGGCTGGCTGCTTGTGCGCAAGCACCCGGACGTCATCGAGAAGGGACAGAAGCTGGACCTGAGTGACATAAAGGCTGACAAAGTGGTGATGTTCCAGCGCAGGTGAGTGGTGGGTCAATTCTACTGGGGATCCATGGGGAAAGCAGCAGGGACAAATGGGCTGGGAACTCAAGTGGCTTTGATGGAATGTGAGAGGATTGAGGACATCATGTGAGAAATGTGACTCTTCAGCATGCCCAAGGTTTTGCTGTGAGATGAACTGTGAGAAATGAGCTGTTCCTTTCCTATGGGAAGTGTTTGGAATCCAGTGCTACCTCTAGCCCTCCCACGCCCTTCTCTTGTCTGCCTACTCTGCAGCATCTTGTCAGCAGCAGGCTGAGCTTCCCACCACAAAGCCCCCACACACCTGCTCACCCCACAGCCCAGCTGCTGCTTTGGCTGGCCCATAACCCACACACAGGTGCCTCTAAGACATCCTTGGAGACTGTACACCTTCCAGGCCATGAGTGTGCCCCTCTTCCCTCAGTCTTCTGGAAACAGTATGGTGAAAGAAGGGTTGAAAATGGAGATGTGAGAGGGGCAGTAACTGGGAAGGACAGTCTTGATTTATGGGTGCCTCCTGGGTAGGGTATCTCTCAGCCATCTGGAGCTATACTAGGACTGATCCCCAGAGCAGGTGAGCCTATCACCAGGGCTGCAGGGATGTGGGGCTGAACCCATGTAGTAATCAGCCTGAGTCAGGAAGTCCCTAGTTCAGTTCCAGACTGATTTTTTTGTGGGTCATCACAGTGGTTCACCTTCCTCTACTCCCATTCTTCTAGTGTGAGAGAGGCCACATGCTCATCTGTATGCTCATCTGTACCACTTACTTGCACTTGTTGATGGGGTGTATTTGTAGGCAGAGGCAAGCCTGAAAGGAGGAGTTGCAGCACTGGGCCAAAGCCAGAAAAAAGGACTATCTATGGGACTCTGGAAGCATGGGTTTGCCTTTACAGGGACCAATGTAGCTGAGAAGCAATTGACAGATGAGGCCAAAAGCAGCAGCTGGTGTCTGGACTCATGGTGATGGGGGCATTGCTTTGTCCATATATGAGGAGAGCAGGATTTAGTCTGAGTTTCTTGCCTGATGATAAGACTTGTGAATCTCCAGGCATGGCTTCTGCACATCCAGAGCAAAAGATACAAGGCTCAAGAGTGAGGCATTTCTGCACTTGATTTTCCCTGTATAGCTGAACATGAATCCTCCAAATGGTGGACTCAATCAGTCCTTCCTGTCCTGCCTCTGCCACTGAACACCTTCCTCCTGGTCCCTTCCTTTCCAGATACTACAAGCCGTCAGTAGTGTTGCTGTGCTTCACACTGCCAGCTGTAGTGCCCTGGTACTTCTGGGATGAATCCATCGTCACCAGCTTCTTCATTCCAGCCATCCTGCGCTATGCCGTAGGGCTCAATGCCACTTGGCTAGTGAACAGTGCTGCTCACATGTTTGGCAACCGGCCGTATGACCAGAACATCAACCCGCGGGAGAACCCCCTGGTCAGCCTGGGGGCCCTAGGTATGTTCAGCATCCGTGTCTTTGCTGCAGGGGGACTGTAGAACAGAGACAGCCTCTTGGGGCTGCAACTGCTTCTAGGAATTTCTATCGATCCAGGTGTCCCTATTTCCCCTGCACCCTCCCCTTCCAACCTTTGCATCTGGGGGTGTTTCCCGTGTTGGCTAGTGAGTACCTAAGGGCAGTGGGGTTATCAGCTCCCATCAGACTCTCTCCAGTCTGGAAAGGACTCTGTTTCACTTAGCACCTTCTTATCTCAATGGCAATATTTTATTTACCCTGTTCTGAGGTCTCTCTGCCACATACACTGGACTGAAAAATGTGTGCTGCAGTCACTGCATATCTGTTTGAGATTTGTCAACTTGAAAACCAGCACATTCACATTTTAACATGTTCTCAGGACAGCAGGTGATTTTAGGGGTACTTAAGGATAAGACAAGATAGATACTTTTATGTTTTTTCCTGAAATTTTGGAGATCTAGGAAAGTACATCCCAGGATCAGCATATGGCCTTATCTGTTTTCCCACACCTAAATCACCTGTTTTGCACCACTGTATTTCACTGGGGCTCCACTGATTTCCACCACCAAAGGATCTGCTTTTGGAATTTTAGTAGAGAGGGATTTGAACTGCAGAGATTCAGGAGCAGGAGCAGGAGTTGAGGCCATGTCTTTGAAGGGGTGAGCACTGAAGCCAATGCTGACAGTGTCCAGAACAGATGGTGGCTGAAAAGTGTAGATTGCTTAGTAGAATTGTCTGCTTAGTGTCTGCTTTTTTCCCCATCTGGAAGTGTCCTTTGGATTTGGCATTAGGATTGCCAGTGTTGTAGGAGTATTGATTAGCCTGATTTGTTGGGGCTTGCTGCTGGTCTAGCTGGTAGCTGGATTAATACTACAAGATTTCTTGTGTTGGCAGGAGAAAAACTATTAGGAATCCCCTGGTGTTTTGGTGCAGCTGGGGAGCCAGGGCCTTTCACCGTTCCTTGCCACATGCTTGTTTTCCTCTAAAGCACCAAAAATCCTCTGTTTGTCATTGCCTCATTTGGGCCAGCCCTGGCATGCTAGGTCATGCCCAAATAAGATGGGATAGATTGCAGAAGGGTGAAATTGGGTTGAGAGGAGAGAGGAACCAGGACTCAATCCAGAGCCCATTAAAGAAATATGGTGCTTTGGGTAAAGGGTCTGTCACCTAGAGCTCTGCAACATCCTCTCCCTGGTCGTGTTTTTCAGGAGAAGGCTTCCACAACTACCACCACACTTTCCCCTATGACTACTCCACCAGTGAGTTTGGCTGGCGCTTCAACTTTACCACAGCCTTCATTGACCTCATGTGCCTCCTGGGGCTGGCCAGCGATCGCAAGAAGGTCTCCAAGGAGGTCATCCTGGCTCGGAAAATGCGGACTGGAGATGGAAGTCACAAGAGTGGCTGAGTTCCTGCTTCCTTTCACACACACATCCACACCTCTCCTTCCTCCTTTTTTCTCCCTTTCTCCCTTCCTGACCCCTCCAAATACGCTGGACAAAAGTTTAATGTTCTGTTAACTAACTACTGAATAATGCTATCAGTTTGCTTAAGATAATGATAATGAGTTTTAACGCCCCCCTCCCACGCTGCATTTTGCGTGATGTATTTAAGATCTAGGACTCTGCCTTTGTAACACAGGGCCACCCTTTCCCTCCTCTCCTTTCCCTTTCTGTTTTCCTCTCCAGCCTCTCTAACCTGTCTCCTGCATTACATTGTCCCAGTCTCTACCTGGAAGAGAAGCTGGTAGGAAGTGGCCTGGGGAGGCCCATTGCAGTTGGCTATGTACTATTTAGTTAAGGGAAGCCTGTAGCAGGCAGATGAAGAGTTAAGCCAAAGTCAGTGACCCTCTCCCCACTACCTTCCCCCAAAAGTTTCTGCCACTGTCCCTCCTCTTTTCTCAAGGGCTGCTGACAGACATGACATGGCTAAACTGCTCTTCCTGGGAAAAGCAGCCCCATCCTTTCCTCTTGCCATCAGAAAGAAGAGTTGTTTCTTTCCAAGATGTCTCTTGGGAAGTGTTCTCCCCTGCTCCTCACCACCTAGCCACTCTGGCTGGGGAGAGGAGAGTGCCCAGACTCTCAGATCCCCAGCCAGGTTCACCAGTGGCCTGGGGATGTGGTAACAGCAGTGGGCATTGGAAAGGGGAGTGCTGGTAGCCTTAATTCCTACTCCCTCTGGTGTCACAGCCTCCCTCTCCGCACTGCCCAGTGCCATGAGGGACTGAAGGCAGAGCATGACTCTGAGATCCACAGCTGTTTTGGAGAGCCACAGTGAGGAGGAGGACAGATGGAGGGGTGTGCCACTGGCTGCCAAGGGGCAGCACCAGCCCATAGTCAGTTTTGTTCACCTCCACTGCTGAGATTTTTGCTGGCAAATGGGACTTAGCCAAAATGGAGAGGAGAAGTCGGATGTAAACCAAAGCTCCTCTGCGTTAAGCTCAGAGTGGGTCTTAACTCCTAACCTCTGAGTTAAGCTACTTCATGTGCTGGAAAAACAGGGTCCCTTCTGGGTGGCAGGCAGATCCACATCATTGCTGAGCACACGGGCAGGACAAGGGAGCACCTGCAGGTGTAGGGAGGAGCGAGGGTGTCTGCAGGAGTGGGTATTTTCATCCTCGGGGGCTCCACTCAACAAGTGCCTGAGAAACACCAATGTGGGGCCAGGTGGCACAGGGGGCCCGAGGAAGTTGAGACCTCAAGGTGACACAGCCACCAGTGTGAGCTACCTCTGTGCTTTCTTGCCCAGGGTTCACTGCGTTGGTTTGCCATTCCCTGCTGCCCAGAGGGAGTGGGAAGGAGAGGCAAAACCAGCTCCTTGTTAGTCCCTTAGCTTGCCTCCCAGCCCCCTCGGCGAGCCATCTCGCCACCTTGCTCCTTTGCCAGTGAGACGGGCAGCGAGGGCGGCTGAGCCTGCAGAAAGGTCAGTTACATCACTGAGCCAATGTGGGCACGCAGCTGGAGGGCGCTGGGGGAAAAGGTCCATGTGGGTGTTGTTTGCTGCAAGTTGCAGAGACTTGCTTGAGTTCAGGCGGTCAGTTACATTCTGGATGTTACGGTGTCATGCCCCTCACTGAGCTGAAGGTGCTTTTTCCCCCTTAATTCTCCTAGTTATTATTAATTTTTATTACTATTACTATTATTAGTTGTAGCAATAGTACTGTTTTTGTTGCTTCAATGCATCAATCGGAGCTGGAGGAAAGCACAAGAGGTAGCTGGAACAAAGTGATATTGGAGTGGGGTTTGCAGCGTCTCCCTTATTCAGGCAGGCCAGGGAAGGCAGAGACAGTGCAGATGCCAACTTCCTCACCTCAGCTCTGCCACGTCGCAGCCAGGGAAGCTTCATGGGAGCGAGTGTCTGCAGCTTTGCTTCTTCCTGCTGCAGTGAAACTCGCCAGGAACCAGGATAGCTCTGTGATCTTCTCCTTAACAAGAACAAGCTGGTTACTTAGAAAATGAGTCTGTCTCCTCACCTTCCCCTCCCTGCCACCACCATGACCTTGTTTTTGCTCAGCAATGGGACCCTTTGAGTTTTTGAACCATAAGGAGTGATGTGGTCTCCAGCCAAGAGGAACAAGGACAAATGGAGAAGAGAGTCCTTCAACTCCTGGTTTTAGGCAACAGCGTCCTTAGTTCTCTGAGGCTCTTGACTGCTGGGCTGCTGGCTGGAGCAAAGGGAGTTGTGGCTAGAGCAGTATCCTGCCATTTAAAAAAAAAAGAAAAAGCCCTCCAAAAAAAGAGAGACACTGTTAGCTCTGTAATTGTGGGCTGACTTTGCTCTAGTGTAAACCCCTCTGAACTCGTGGAAGTCCCCAGGCAGGATGAATTTACTCCAGCCAGTAATTTGAAAGGGGTATGGGGAGGGGAGAAGGGGAGAATGATTTCCTTGCTCCTGGTGCCCTTAAGGTGTAGTGTGACGTACCCTACACTAGAGATGCATGCTGTGAAATGCAGCAGTATTTCACATCCTCTCAGCAGAGAAGCAGGGCTTGACATCAAGGGTTCCTTTCAAATTTCAAACGCTGATTCAGGTCCAGAATCTGGAATGAGAGTGGAAGTTGAGGAGCAGCAACCAAACAGTCCTGGTGTTTGTCCAGTCACTTTAAAGGTAGATTGGCAAATATCTCTGGGTGCCTTAAATCTTTCTTTAATATACATAGAAGTATTGACAGCTATTTGCCGTTTGTTTTTTTTTTTTCTGAGTTATGAACATTCAAGGGGTTCTTAATTATTTAATTGCCTACATTGAACTGTGGGTGCAGATGATTTTGAATGTATTTGAGTTAGAATTTTTGTTAGATTAAGAAACAGATACAACACTTTAAGTAGAACTTTGTTTGAGATATATATATATATATATATACCTATAAATATATATATATTTTGGTGGCATGTTTGTGTCCTGGACGCATCATCTGTATGTTTAGCTTAAATGAGTCTGTGAAAGATGGAAGCAGAAACAGCAGCAGTGGGACCTCATGGCTAAAGCAGCCGGAACCTGTTCCCAGCTTAACAACTCGCTGCGTGATTTGGGACAAAGTCACTTAAAAACGCTCTGTGCCTCAGTTTCCCTATCTAACGGGCCGTTACACTCTGCCTCCCAGAGGTGTGGTGAGGCTCGCTGCCGACCAGCCGAGCACAAGAAGGAACAGTACCAACCACACACACCACTGCTGGCAGAAGCATGGACTGGTTTGTTTTCCAAAACCGTTCCCAGCCCGGCTGGTATTGTGAAGAGCAGAAGTCTAAGTGTTGGGTGTTCAGGGAAAGATTGGAAAGTTGAATCTGCACATTGTCTAAGCTCTGTCACTGTTGAAATGTGAGTAGGATACAATTTTTCACAGCTTAGGGATTTCTGCATAGTAGTATCTCTGTTTTGTGTACTGGAAAAAAAAACTTTTTGAAATAATTTCTACTAATATGGAAACAGACATCTGGTTGTGCTGATCTGAAATTTTATTTGTTCATAATAAAAATGATAAATGTTACTTTAAAACTTGTTGGACTGATGACATGGTGGGCAGGGCTTGGTAAAGCATGAGATGCTCTATCAGGATGGGGAATGCTGTGCCTTACTGTTTCCAAATCCTTCTCTCTTCCAGGAGAACCAGGGGAAAAACGCCTCTGGCTCTTTAAGCATCATGAATGAGTGGATTATAATGGCTTTCATACTCCAGCGCAGGCCAGGCAGGCACACCCCGCCAAGGCTGCCCCTGCGCCTGGGGTTACTGCAGGTTAATTCCAGCCGGGGCCCCTTGCCAGGGCCTTGTGGCTGGCGGATACACATGCGGCACAACACGTAATACCAGCAGCCGCCACCCGTCAGGCGGGTTCATCAGCCTCAGCGAGGGGAATTTTCCTCATGCAGGAGCGAGTGTCCCTGCTTATCCCCACCCCTTCTGCAGCTGGAGGGAAGTGAAAGGAAAAACGGGAAATCCCCATACCAAGTATCACTTTAATTGATAGCAGCTTCCCTGCACACCCACCCAAACGCCTTTTGATCATAGTGGCCATCTCTGCATGGCACCAGCTTGCTCTACGCACAAGCGGGCAGAGGGGATGGCCTTGTTTGTGGCATCTTTGCCACCTGCAGCACACAGGGACCCCTGATAGAGCCCATGCTTGCTGGCACCGCCAGACCCTTGCAGCTGGGCATGCTGAATCCCTTGGAAAAACAGGGCCATGCTTTGGTTTCCAGCTGCAGCAATTGCTGCTGGAAAGCCCTTTGGGTGGGAAGGCCAGAGCCAGCACACTGCAAATTGGAGCAAAGGGGTGAAAAGAGTTACTCAGCGAGAAGGCTGAGGATCTTCCAGCAGCTATGTTCTTCCACCTGAAGGTATGTGACCAGCCCAACCAATTTGACATGTGGCTGCTTTGAGCTGTAGAAAAAAGCAAAGCAAATGCTCCTGCTCATCAGCTGGTCACAGCACTATGTCCCTGGATGTGAAAAGAGGTGCTGCTTCTGGTAATCTGGTGCACTTTTGATCCCAGCTATGACAGCTCAGCCCCTCTTAAAACAAGTGAAACAGAGAAGGCAAGTCAAGTCTTCAAAACCCCTAATTATTCAGCCAAGCCTAAAAATAAAGTTAATGATCCCTCTGTCTGGATTTCACGAGTGCAACTCCAATCACAGCCTCTCCCTCTTTGTTAAAGACTGTTATTAAATCCCCTGCCCAAAATATGTTTTCCTACACTATCAATCCCTGCAGCAGTGCCAGCTCAGCATTTTTAGGTCATTGCCTGGAAGTATTTAATGCATAATCATTCCTGGTTTCCCATGTAATCTGCACATTTGGGCTGCAATTCCAGTGCACCCCAACTTTGCTCCTCTGAGAATCTCCTACCCACCAGAGAAGGAGAGGAAAAGGAAGAGTTAATGTACCAGTCAGTTCTGCTGGGTAGGCGAGAACAGGCAAACAAGCGCCTGCTTGTTCAGACCCAAGGAAGGGAGAGCAGGGAGGGCTGCAGGCTGTCAGGGGAGAGTTTGCTGCATCTTTTCACTCTGAACACAACTTACAAAAGATGCCAATGGGATCTTTAGGGAAGACTAGGTTCCAGCTGCAATCCACTCCCCAGGAGTGGGATGCAGTGAACACAGCTGTGAGGAACCCAGTGTGTCCAGCCCAGGACCCTGGGAGCAGGACCAGGGAGGGTGCCCAAGGGAGAATGCCCAAGGGAAGGTACCCTATGGAGGGCAGCAATCCCCCCAGGAGCTGCCCAGGAGCAGGACTGGATACCATCTCTGCTCCAAGCCTTGTGCAACAACTGACACCTTAAGTTTTAGCTTTCATATTTTCCAGATTCTGTACTGCATTAGTATATAACTCTGAACTTCATATAAAGTGTTAGCAAGTTCTCCTCACAGTTTACTTAGACAAAACAATCCTTTTCTAGCCAGAGAACCAAGGCCACCATTGTAGCTTCAGGCCCATAAAGTACAAACAATAAGGAATTGAAGTCCCAGTCTGGGGGAATGGGACTTCATAACCTGAAGCTGTAATTGGACGGTTAATTTAATTAACCCCAATACGTAAGTGGACGAAAACTTATAAAAGTGTAAAAAAGTGTGATCTGTCGTGCATCTTGGGTGTAGCCTCAGCCGGGCTCCTGTACTGCCCAAGGTGTACCCTTTGAAGGCTTTTAAAATAAATATCTACTTTATTCCTTTAACACTGCCTAGCCTCTGTTCCAGGTAGCCTCTCAAGGCATCACAACCACGGCGAGAAAGCCCCAGCTGCTGCTGACCGTCCATGCGGGCCCCAGGAGCCCGTGGGGACTTTCGGAAAGAGGGAACAAAGTCCCAGGAGAGCACGTGGAGGAGACGTGACCAGAGCAGCCCCGCAGAGCAGCGGGATGGATGCAGTGGCATGTGCCGAACGGGCAGCCGCCTCAGCCCAGCCCCTGAGGGAGCTCTTGTGCCGGGGGGGCCGTGTCAGCGCTCCGTCCCGCGGCTGCCATGGCCACAGCAGGGCTGTGGGGGCAGCACCGGCCCCGGGGCAGCCGCAGCCAGGCGCCCTCGCAGCCGGGGAGGCCGGGCACAGCCAGAGCCAGCTGACGGTGCAGGGCCGGCATCGGGGGGAACACCCGCAGTGGGCTGGGCTTCCCGGGGTTACTGCCGGTCACCGGGGCCCGCAGCCGCGTGTGTGCAACAGCCCACGGCGCCTGACCGCGCCGGGCCAATCCCGCCCGGCCCGGCCCGGCCCGGCCCGGCCCCGCTCCTGCCCCGCCCCAGCCCGGCCTCGGACTTTCTCAAAAAAAAGCACCAGATGCTGGAGTCGTGGGAAATGCGGGCACTTCGACTCGTGTTGAAAAATGAGCTCCGCTTTTAGCTTTAAAAAGACAGTGGAAAAAAATCCGGAAGGCAAGAAATTGTAATTCAGTATGCCTATGGACGCATGTTGTCACACTCAAATACGGACATATATACATACATAGATAACACCAAAGTATCATTCATGAAGCGGAATACTTAGATTTGGGATAGAGGCTTAAAAGTACGATTTTCATACATGTAAGTGTTAGCTGTGCTATAATCTGGTAATTTTGTAACCGTTTTTTGAAAGTCGGCATTACATGAAGACAATCAAATCCTCACTTACTTTTATTCAGTTAATTCTTAACTGAAGAATACCCATCCTTGTAAAACTGTGTCCTTTATTTCTTTTTAAACTGTATGGAAAAATGCAGGACTTTGCAGAACCAATTATATTTCGTAATAGAGAACACTGTGACGACAGCTCTTACATGCCACTTTGGCTTTGTAACAAACACAGCTGTTTGATTTGCTTTTTTTTTTCAGTACTCCTAAAATAGCTTTTTACAAAACACTGGTCTTTATCACTCAAACAGAATAAATGCTTATCCCTTTTGAAAATGCCTATGACCTTCAGGCACCTTATATGCTGACTAAGTGAAGTTCTCATCTTGACAAAATTATCCTCATTACATGTTCCTTCATCTACAGAGAGGTCTGACATTCTGTCACATTTACACAGTTACATAAAATTAAAATTTTCTAAGCTAATCACACAATTCTGGTAACCCCTGCCATGTGACTTTAATGTTCAGAAACAGGAGGAGACTTACACAATTGTAATATTTCTCTTCTTCCTTGTCTTTTTGAGTTGCCTAATTACATACTGGTGATTCAAATATCACACATTTTACTACCATATTATCAGCTAAAATAGATTTGGCCTGATCCTGAATCCCAAAGAAATTAGGCTTGGATACATTGTTCTTGGGTGATCATTGCTAAGAGCATCATTGAAAAACCAAAATAATGATTTTAAAAGCCTTGAACAACTCCACCTGTGACTGAGGTCAAGATGTTTTCTCACCTCAAGCAGGTGATGGAGCATCAGGCTGCCCTGCACTCACCTGTCCACTATCCCCCTTCAGCCAAAAGTCTTTCAAGATGACTCAGAATTCATGTGTCTCTTTGCCCAGGGCAAAGATGGTGGGGACAGGTTTAAATTAACTTCAGCAACTTTAAACATGTGTGAAATCCACTTTGGTTAAATAAGCATCCTCTAATCAGGGGAGACAGGGAGGTGGTGCCCACAGTGACTCACAGCAGCAATCTGAGATATCTGTTTTAGAAAAGGGTGAATCATCTGCTGGTGGTACATCTGTAAATTCTATATACGGGTACCTGGATTAGTTTTTGGATGCCTGTCTTTTAGATCATGAGTTTTGGGCAATGAGTTCCACACCTGGATATTAATGAGGGGAGCCCTCAACCCTAAGTGTGGGCTCAGAGTGAGAAACGTCATCTGAGGCATCCTGGCGGCTTTGGCCTATGACTAATCTTCCTTGTTTGAAGCTAAGGAGTTTTAAAATGCACCAAGAATTACTGGAAATTGGAAATGCACTTGACATATAAGCATACTTTTGTTTTTTCCTACTGGGGGTGATTAACTTCTGGAAATTGTTTCCAATTTCCACAGCACCAACAGGTTCACAAATGCTTTAGGGAGACTCACAGCAAACAAGGTCCATAACCAGATGGTAAAAGCGAAGATGTGCCCTCTAACACACACAAAAGGTTCGTGGACACAGGTCTGAGTGGAGCAGACCTGGGACAGCCTCAAACAGCATGTAGGCTCTTCCTAAACAGCCTCTCTGGCTGCCTCTGATGGAAAATATGACATGTCAGGCATGTACAGCGGGATCAGGAGTAGTTGCCAGTAGTTACCCTGCTCTAAATTCTGCTTTCATAACTGCCCCTGTTGCAGCATGGGGACACAGAGGGCTGGAATCACTGTGGATCCCACAATCCCACCCAGCTTTGGAGGCGACACTTCTATTCCTCCATGTCATTCCTTCCACATCTTCCAGTTCTCTTCCTCAGGCTTTGAGCAGTCCAAGCCTCTAAGAAGGCCAGTCATCAAATTATCAAGATGTTTGGTGGCACATAAGAAATACTGGGTCTTTGGGAAAGAAGCTCATAACCGAGTTTGCCACTCCTGACTAACAAAGCCATCTCAGACTCATAAATGAATATGTTCTTCAGACTGATGACCACATAACATACTGGGATTGATGCTGTGGAAGATACTGCAGACATGAGAGTTTTCAGGAAATAAGTCTCTAGAACTGCTAGTAATAATGCAGTAGCTTTGTTTTAATATTTGTGTGGGATTTATTTTCTGTGTTTATGAGGTTTTTCTTTGTCTGTAGTCTCTCCAATGCCAATTAAGCTGAGTCATATGCTGGCAGAGCATAAGAAGTTATAATAGAGAAACATCAAAAAGGAAAATTTTTATTTTGCAACTAGCTTTAATTTGGATTCAGAAAGGTAAAAATTTGAAGGAAAAAATTTACAAAAACTTTTTGGATTTATCTGAAAACAGACAGAAAGATGTGAGCTCCCAGTTTTCTTGTGCGGTTGATTGTTCATGAGGCAGTTTCAGCCTTAAGCGTTTGCCTTCCTTTTTCTTTGATTTGACTCCTTCCATTCCACATAACAGTATATAAGATCACTACCTCTGCACACAAATACAGCTGAAGAGTATTTTCCAAGCAACATTTAGAAGCATTTCATTTTGAAAATACCCAAACCTGGAAATTTCAAAATGTCCAGAACATTTTTTTTCTCCTTCTGGTTTCAAACAGTGTTTCAATTATGATGACCACATTTTCTGCTGGTAGGTGGCTCCCTCAGTGGAATTTATCCAGTTAGAAGGATGATGCAGTTTTATATGCCTTGGGCTGGGCCAGCCTCTAGCCTGAATCACTACTAGCGAATTTGTTTTGTTCCCACTCTGCTGTTGACTTCCTACATGATGCTGTGCAGGTCTCTTAATCCGCCAGGAACTGGGAAAATGCTGCTTTCCTCCTTCCCAGGTTTTCTGCTGTGTTCTGTGGAAAAAGACTTCATGTTCCACATCCAACACAGGGAAGCCAGAGCATGGTTAGGGGTGTTTTAAGACAAAGAGCAGTCATAGAAACCTTCCATCTTACCTGCTTTACTTAGAGTTCAGCCATTCCTGTTTCTCTGAAGTTCACAAGGCAGTCCTCAGGCCATCCCTCAGTCTTTGAGGAAAACCAGAGCACAGTATCCCATCCTTTGCTACTGCAGAAACCCTTGCCATAACAAAACTTCTGTGCAATGAAAGGCGCTGAAACACTGAAACTAAAGCACCTTCTCCCAGGAGATGCATGCACAGGTTTTTTTTTCTCAAGAGACTCAAATCACTTCCAATTGCACATTTAAATACATAATGCTTTTGAATGATTGATGGGTTGAGGCATAGATCTCCTAGCTTGTTCTATGCCCTCATCTTTATCTGGATGCCTTAAGCTAACAGAACAGCACAGACGGATAATAAATGCTTCTGCCATGACAACAGGACACATTTAATTTCTTAGCGGTGTGTTTACTGTCAGCTCCTTCTTCTATCTGAGCAGCTACAGGACATACTGCAAGGATCACTAATTGCCTGACACATCTTTGTTAGCAACCCCTTCAGCTGTGTTTTCCCTGCCCTGGTGAGTTACTTTAATTCAGCTGCAGTATGTGTTGTGCTGTGATAGATTTCTGTTTGGCTGGAGAAACACTTCTTCATCTCCTGCCCAGTGCTGCTTTGCCATGCAGCAGCAGAGCCACTAATCTAAGCTGTGGCACAGGAGAACTCTAAGCTCAGCCTCTTTGCCCTTTAGTTGCACTCTAAAGATACACCTCCTTCCCATGTGGCCAGCACATACAGACATTTCCAACGCAAATGTTTGTCTGGGTACAGCGTCAGTGCCAATGGCCTCCGGCCTTCTCTGGTCCACAAGAGATAGGGCAGAGAGCCTTCCTGGCCTCATGACATCACCTCTAGCACAAGGGTGGTACCACACACATCCTTATAATGTGCTTGCTGTTCACTGCTAATGTTTAAATGCATAAGACTGCTCCAGGCATATAAAATAGTAAATATTTATAAGATCAGTCTGTGATCAGATATTGCATCTTCAATACAAACCCCACTTCAGAGCACATTAGCTTACTAAATGCACTCAATTCCCTTCTATGAGGAGACTACTGCAGAGGAAGAACCAATTCCTGGTCATAAGGAGGCCACAGTGCAGCAGTAAAAGAGAACAGTGCTCACTTAGAAAGTGAGTTAGCTTAAAGATAATTATCCTTAGTGTAAAGTACTGAGACACTCTAGCTGGCATAGATAAAGCATCTCTCAGTAAAAGCTCAGATTTATAACACTGAAAAAGTGCCTCCTTCCTGATGTATTTGCAAATAGCTTTTCCTCCATGGCTGAGAGGACAGGGTTAGGCAGCTCTTCCTGTTGGGAGAAATAGGGACACTGATACAAAAATATTCTTACTGCAAGAAAGCAATTACAAGAGTCCCACTGCAGAGAAATCAGCAGCAGAGGCTGAGAAATAACCTGGCTGCCGAAGAGCTGTTTGACTGAACCGGCAGGGAAAAGTAGGTGGGAGCTAATTCCAGTTAAGGGCATGACGGATAACAAATGCTTTCCTTGCCATGGCGGGCAGGGTGTCTATCCCAGTGACAAATAAATAAAGAAGAGAAGGCACTTGGCAATGCAAACCCCCAGTGAAGTCAATGCAGAGCATGGTCTCTCAAGAAGGGCTTCATGTGCCTCTGATTTCCCAAATGACAGCTCTGTAGTAAGCTGGGTAAGAAACTTGGCTTTGTGAAACAACCTGTAGCACTTCACATAGCACTTAAATCCACAGCTTGTGACTCTGCTTCACTGGCATGTCAACACTGCCTTTTCACACTTTCCTGCTGGTTTATACTTTTTATAATATGATACACGAGGTACCACGTTTTAAATTTATAATTCTGTGTGGGACTTCTGAATGTTGTTGAAAACTAACAGAAAATGCCAGTGATAGACAAACATGGAATGTATGCTAACCTACATACCTGCCTACTTCACCTCCACCATCACAGGTAATAGCTAAACGTCAGCTGTCACACACAGCAGCACAACCCTCTCGGTTTTCTCCACTGTCCTATATGGTGAATGAATTTACTAGTTCAGAATATTTCTCCATTTTGGTTCCTCCTAAAAAGCCCCCTCTTCCTGTTTCTCTGGTTACAGGAGTCAGATACCCCCATGCATCCTGGTTCCCCTGCAGCTGGCTGAAATGTGGATCAGAGCATCAGGCTGCTGATAGATCAGATCCACTGGGTCTGCTGCAGTTGCACTGAAAGCCAGCCCTCTGGGTAAGACCAGGAACAAGATCTGAGGGATCCTGCAATAGGGAAGGGCCCATGTAATGGTGATCAGGAGCCCTCAGACTTCTCTATCTCAGTGCTCCTTTAACCCAACCCTTATTCCCATCCACTTGGCTTCTTGGGACAGGAGCCTCTTCAGAGGGCCAGACTCCATGGAGCTGAAAAGGCAAGGCTGGATTTAGGAAGAATTTCAGAGCACTTACCCTTTTCCTTCACTGTGGGCACCAAGATGGTAATACTCCTTTCTCCAGGCTAGCTGGCTGGCTTTACATTCAGGCTGGCCAGCTCCACACCAACTACAGCTCGGGCTTCTTTGGAGGACAAGTGCAGCCAGCAATAGGGCTTTTTCTTTCAGCAGCAGAAGACCAAGACTCATCCAGGCAAGACCACAGAAAGCCAACCAGGAAACCACTAGCAAAGGCATCAGTGTGAACCAGTGCTGCTCAAAAAGGAGCCAGACTAATTGAGACCTGCTGAAGGAGCAGACTGTCTCATGACCACATGTATAGAAAGCCCCAAGCAAACCTATTCATGTGCAACCAGCACTGCATGCCATATGGCTGGGATCCCACAGAACTCTCTCCTGGTTTGAAAGCTTGGGATATCCTGCCCTGGTAAGTTCCTATATAGGGCAGAGATGTAAATTGGTATCTACTGCATGCTACGCAATTACACTGCTGCTCCTAACCCTTCTAGGGTCTGCAGGGAACTCTGTTCTTCACCAGCAGCCATGCTGGGCATTACAATACAGCTCTCAGAGGAGGTCACCACTCCAGGTATGAGAGAGCTGGATCACCAGGGGAACCCCAACCAGCCTGCAAAACATGAAGAGGAGCTGTGGCAGAGAGTCTTTCTACGTATCACATACAGGCTCTTAAACCAGTTGGAGTAGGTAAATGTCAAATCCATCAATGGGAAGATGACAGCATCAGTGTGCCCAAGTACTTGTATCCATCCAGCTTATTTCAAATGAATTTGAGCCCACTTCAGGCCACAGTATCACTTATTCTACAGAGGACATACATGTTCCACCACCACCCCAGTTAAATACTACCTCCTGGTATCATAGAAGCCTCCTTTGTACAAGTTTGGATGCTTCTATAGATTCAGGTGGAAAAACAGTTACCAGGAAATATTACAGGCCGAAGTCAAGACAGATATATACTAAGAAGATATTATGTGAAAGTTTCCTAGGGGTTAATAAGCTTCAGAGATAACTAATCCTCATGAATTTTCAAGAAATTATAAAGTCAGGCCACCAGCATTTAATGACCTACAGGGCTGCCAGCACACATTAGAACTTACAACAGGTTGTGTAACTTGGATCACACCCAGGAGGGCAGTGGCTGCTCTACACGGATTAAGAATACAGAGTTATGTATACAGGTGGTGAAACAAAGTGCCCTCTGAAGGAATTTCTAAAGACCTACCCAGAAGGCAGTGGTGCATCAGGATGACCTTCTGCTTCCAAGCACTCACATTGAGATTGGCCTTCTAATGGCTGCTCCCGCTAACCAGTGAATGGGAATGGGTGCTGTGTTGTGTGAATAGTTATCTGCTTTACTAATAACATCTTGATTCTATTAACAGCAGCTAATGAATAAAAGATTTTTTAAGAAATAGCAGTTGTATCTGTGTTTTCCCACAAGAGTATTCCATATCATATCAAAGAAAATAGGACCTTATACTACCTGTTTGGGAAAAACGTTAAAGAGAGTGTGACATGCATAACTCTTTATGGTGGCACCTGTAGATCCAGCTAGGACAGCCAGTGCTAGCACAGGACAGCTTCTGTGACCAAACAAACCATGAAGTGGTTTGTGTAAAGCTCAGTGAAACACATGCCACTGTTTGCCAGAGAGAATTGGTGGCTGTAGGGAACCTGTTCCTCCTCCTGAAATGTACTATAGGATATTCAGTCAAATGCAGCGCTCTGGAGGAACTTGACAGGAACCACGTGCATGTCTGTAAGGGCAAAATCTGTTCAAAAGGAGAAGGGCCCATGTAAGAGCCAGCTAAGTGCTTTCTGCTCTGTCACCCACATGTTGTCTTCCCTTCATGCTTCAATGCATGGCCGGGGACCATGAACTGGCAGACCCAACTCTGCCACTTAGTCACTCTACAAACATGGGCATTGCTCGAGTCTGCTATTTTACTAAAGCATTTCCATATGCCTTGTGTCTTCCACAGATGTCTAGAGAATCTGTGCAAACTCATCACTTCTAATGCAGAAAAGTAACAAGTGTTGGAAGTCATGCTGCTGCAAATAAGTGAGACCCATGACAATTTATCTTGTAAGCCTCCCTTTTGATCTCCCTCCAGGTAATCTGCATTCCCATCTCTCCAGGGCTCTGAAGTTTGTTCCTCCAATTAAGTTACAGCCAGATTTTTCCATCTTTAAAAAGAATGTGAGGTTGTTTGACTAACTATTGCAATAAAACTAGCTTTATTGAGTCAGACCAAATCCTCTGACTAACCACAGCCAGCAGCAGATGCTTTGAGCCCTATAGAAAAACAGCCAGATTATATCTGGACCTCTATTTTTAATAACTACCAATAATCTCACCTTCTGTGAAGCACTCCTTCCATGTAAGTGCTGAAAGATTTGAGCAGATCACACAATCTTGCAGCTCCTACCCCAGAGAGAGTTTATAACCCAAGAGGCAAAATCCCCATCTACAAATGCAGGCACAGAGCTGCCTTGCAAGAGGCAGCCCAGAGCATTCATAGCAAAGCTGAGAATCAAATGCAGTCTCTGGTCACCAGGTTATATTTTCAAAACTATCTGTCCAAAACATGATGAAAGTGATTAAACTAAAGAAACAAATGCTTTGACAGATGAAATTTCCTTCCAGATTTTTTGGTGCTGTTTCATCCTGATCACTGAAATCCCTCAGGCACTGACCCTCAAGTGTGCATGAGCGCAGTGCTAGCTTATGCCCAGCTGTTGCACCATTCAAGCAAAACTTTCTGCTTGATGAGCCTTTTGCCTCCAGTAACTCCTTCAGTACCAGCACACTGATATCAGCAACATTACAATTTATTAAGACATGCAACAGAGTTTTTCCAGTGTTTGCCTTCTCCCATCATTGTAATCACTGATGAGGTCCTGGCTTTGAGAGCTTTCTGGGTGCTGGCAGCTGGAGCTGGCAAGCTGTAGTCAGCAAACATTTGCAATCAGCAGCTGACTTCCTACTGTCACCTGCCTGCATGGGTAGACAATGAAATGTTTGCTTTTGTGCCCAGCACCTCACTTTGAGGGCAAAAGAAGGCCCCCCCAGGCTGTTGGGACCTCCTGAGCCTACACATTGCCTACAGCTACTGGATTTGTTTAGTGCTCACGTAAAAGAAGCCAAATTGTGTGTGATTGAAGAACAGGGAAAATGAGCCGGCTCAACTATGCTTTAATGATATAAGTAATGAATTTTTACTCACTCAGTGTTCTCAATGCTTGCTTTCCTTTTTCCTCTAATCTCTTTCATCTGTGTGAAATGGGTGATATCAGTCCTGCTGGGATAGCCCTGAAAACTTTGCTTAGCTTTGTTATTTCTGCCTCAGACTTTAAGGAAAGCCTTTGGGGTGTAAGCACCTGTAGAGCTAGAGGAATTAATTTCCAATCCTCTCTACCAGTGCCAAAACATTGTCAAATCCCCACATCTCTAGCAGAAGCCTCTCAACTTCAGAATGGAACATGCCTTGACCTCTCCCTTTGCACCAGCAAGTATGGCAGCTGATGGCATGGCTCCAGTGCCTTCTAAAGCTTCCCCACTGCTGCTGCCAGCAACCCAGATGTCACCTCTTGTGGCATTTAGAAAGCCTTAGGGTATCAAGTGAGAGTTCTGCAAGGCTATATTGCCAGAAATGCCAGAGGGGAGCCAGCAAGAACACTAAGATTAAATCCCATCACTTTAGGACTTAAATTAATTACAGAGCAAGGGAACCTGTATGAGGTAATTTATATACCTACTCAAGTTAAACCCCAGTTACATCAATTCCCTCCCCTCAGATAAGTGTCTCTGGTCTGGCTCTGTATGCAACAAGGTGAGCCTATCGGCTTCTCCATCAATAGGGGAGAAATTTCCAACTCCCCTTTACCCCTGTGAAAGTCTGTTGAGGATTTTAAAAAAGTGCTTTTTTTCACCTGATGCATAAAATGTGAACTGGAGCTCATTCCCACTCTGCCACTGATCAGCTGGGCAACCTCAGCCATGTCTTCCTGTTCCTTCTTCACAAGAAGTACTAATCCCTACTGCACCTAGCCCTATGTAACAAACCCCTGCTGGAGCCTGTGATCCTGCTGCACCCATTAAAGGAATAACTGGACCTATCCTAGATGGCCAGAGGCTTGGCAGAGCAATTGGGTTTGAACCATCCGCAGCCTATTTGATTCTGCAATCTTGATTAAGATCTTTTTGCAAATGAAGGAAAAAGTCAATTTCAGGCCCAAAAGCCTTTAAAAATTTCCCATAAGTAAGTAATAAAAAGATTTGAAAACTGTTTATTTGCCTAGTGGTGAAAGAGCAGGGGTATAGCCACCGGCAGCCTTTCAGCTTAATACCTGCTTTTCAGATATCAGAGATATGATACCTGTTCAGATCTAGTAGGGATCCCAATGGACACTGTTTGAAGATCAAACTCTGTCATATTCCCTCAGACCAGTTCCTGTGAACCACTGCAGGGACATGGTCACACTAACACAAGTGCCAGATTTTCTGTTTGGCTACAAGCACAGGGGAGTTGCCAAATCTTTGGCTGAGCACAGAAACCCGAGAACAGTTACCCTCACATAAGAGCAGTGCCAGGCAAAAGGCTGGTGGATGCAGCCCTGCACACTCTGACATGTCAGGAACAAGGGGTTATTTAAGTGAAATGTCCTGACCAGGCACTGCCAGCACACCAACCGTCACGACGGATGACATCACCCAACCAAGATAGCAGGTCAGTGACAGACCTCAGCCGAGGATAGCCTCAGTCTCCAGCACCTCTGATGGCACTTCCTGGAGCCCTGCCCTTCCACCCCAGTATCTGAGAGGTCATCAGCTGAGACATACTCCTGGTTTGCCCAAAGAGATCACACAGCAGACCTGCTCTGGCATAGGGAAGAACCCACAAATGAACTATTATGGTGTTCAGAGACCTAAAAACCATAGCTTTCCCATGCCTCTGGAAGAGAGAACAAAGGCACTTAAAATAGCAGCTCTGTCCCCAGAACTAATTAATAAACTTCTAGACCCTGATGATATCGCAGCAATAAGTAGAGAAAGGCCACATGGGAGATCGGACTGCCATATCATCATCAGAAGAGAGGCTTTCACAAGCCTGCATTGCATGTAAGGCCAGGGACAAGAGCACTGCTTTCTACAACAGCAAGAGACCCTAAACTCTCAGAAACATTTATAGGCTCTGGGGCCTCAGGGTTGCTTCAGGCTCCAGTATCAGAGCAGTAAAGTTTCCTTTACACTATTCAGAGCATACCTAATTACAGAAAAGAGATAGAAACAGGGGAGAATTTAAAAAGGTAGGTCTCTACTCAACCAAGTATGCTTCCCTCCCTGAGAGCAGACCATGCATTGCTTTGCTCCCCTTCCCCTCCACAGTACCAGTTATAATAAGTAGTATTCAAATTCATCTGTTTCCCCTTTTCTCTAGCAGCTGCTTTACCAGCTTTAAACGACGGCCTAAACCACAGAGGTTCTGAGGCTCAATCTCCAAACCTGCATTACAGTTTTGCTGCAATCCACCCTTTCCCTAGCACATATCATCAATAACCTACATACCTACATCCCCCAGTCTTCCAGAAGTTCTACCCCCATAGTCTCCTTTTATAGGAAAGTCCAACTGCTCAGCTGCCCTCTATTCCTTAGAAATTCCCCCACCTGAAAGGAGGGATAAAGGCATAGCAGAGGTTCAGAGGAGGTCAGTCTACCTTTTTTCAGCGGAGTAGTTTCCCCTTTGTGCTACTTTCAGTACAAACTCTAAAATGCACAGGCTCAGCCCCTAACTAGGCCTGAAAGAAATTTATTAGCATATTTGACTGACCATAAGAGAATGACCCACCATCTTAGCCTTGCATAAAGGACACCCAGCCCCAGGCTTTTATATACATGTGGTTTTGGAAATCCTACCAAAGATAGTGTGAAACAGAGTTTTCAGAGGGGAGGGACTCTCATTTTTCAGAAATCAGAGATTTTATGACTTTTTTTTTCTTAGATGTTTTCTGAGTTTTGCCCTTGGAAACTCAGTAGTAATTGCTAGTTCCTCAGGAATTCTGGCTTTTGTTTTGTCAAGATAGCCCAGCAAAGTGGGAGGAAAACCAGCTCCAAATTAGCATTTAGCTGATGCTACAAACAACATATTTGGGGCCACCTTCTCCCTGTTATTATAGGGCTTAGCACATTTTGAATGTGTGTGCTTTGACTCATGACAGATGAAGCCCCAGCCGTGTCTGCTGGTGGTCCAAGCCAGAAGAGTCACTCAGCTCACAATGAGAGGTATCACATCTAGGGCACACTGGGGCTAAGGTCACAAGAGGACAGGGCACTGGACACTGTTGCCATTTTTAGGAGATCGAGAGCAGAAATCTCAGAGGACAGAGTGATTTTTTGGAGGTCCTGCAACCTCTGCACATAAGGCACTTGGTCCTTTGGTGTTTGGGGAAGATGGTGGACATGGTAGGATTCTGCTGAATTCTCCTCTTCTACATCATTAGTGCAGTTGTTTTGGGAGAGAAGGGGAAAGAGACCCCTAGTTTAGTGGAAGTGCTGACAAGAGTCAGGTGCTTCCTCTGAGAGGAGAACCTTGTTACTGGGGTCAGCTTAGCAAGCAAGATGACATTTGATTAGTCAGTTGTTTTCTGGCAGTAGGGCCAGAAATGACTGCAAACTGCTTTGCCTTTGGCCAGGCATTTGAGAGATTGCCACATGATTTATTTAATAAAGGAGTGAAGAAATCTGAACTGGATAAAAATAGCAAGGCTTGGATTAGAAAGTGGCTGACAAATGAGGAACAGAGGTACAGAGGTTCACTGTTGCTTTGGTATGCCTAATGTTGCCAGGAGGATCCTGCACAGTGTGGATACGGGTCTACTGAGCTGGGGTGGAGGAGACACATAGGACATAAAACTGGCCTGAGGAAGCACTACCAGGTCTTTTGAATGATTGACTGATGTCTTGGTTAAGAGAGGTAGTAGTACACCAATGACATAAACTCTTTCTGGTAGAGGCTGCACACAGATCTGCTCTTTGCAGCCCAGCAAAGTGGAAGACATACTCTCGGAGTCAAGGTACACTGTAGGGTCTGCTCTTCTGCCACACAAGATGGGAAGATCACTCTCTTAATGACAGTGAAACAGTATTAATGGTCCTCACACTACTTATGCTAAAAACCTCCCCATTAAAATGTCCTTTGTGAGATTTTTTTTAGTCATAAGGGAGTTTTCCTTAAGAACTGATGCTTCCTATCTCCTGTGGTGTTTCTAGTGTGTACTTAAAAATGGAAAAGGGACTGATGGGCTGGAGGGTCCAGTCTCCTCAAACCTGTGTTTTTACTCCCTCTTCAGATGTGTAGTGTCCCCTTGTAACAGAGGTACCAGTTCCTTCTCTGGTGCCAATGTAGTATTAGTTCAGCTCTCTAAGGAGTTGCTCCCTGCAGAGAGCCACCACAAGTACTACAGAATTGCCCTTTGGGATCCAAGACTTGGAGTTAATTTCACTCCGAAGAAAGCTTCTAGCAGGCAATGGAGATGGCATACATTTTGTGTCTAAGGTGCAGCGCTGCCACTTGGAGGGCATTCACCTCCACTCTGACTGCAAAAGTTACATTTTCAGTTATTTCAAAGACATAAAATGGTTTTACATACGCACACTCCGTCACTTCTTATCACGTGTCTGATCTGGAGTCAGTATGGCCAAAAGATTGTTCAGATAAATTGTTTCATATATAGACTTGGATGCTTCTGTTAAGATAATGAGTGAAGGCTGCCATCAGGATCAAGGTCTCCATTGTTCTGGGTGCTGTACAGTATCAGTACTACATTCTGTATCTTCACGCTATGAGACACCCACTGTCTCCAAAAGCTTACAGTCTAAGTACACATTTGAATGGAGAAAGAGACTGAGGCATGTGAAAGAAGAATAATTTATCCATGATCAAAGGCTGAGCTGGAATTAGGAAAGCCTGTGTCCTGGGTGGGATCTGTTATCTCCTCTTAGCATAACCACCTACCAATGACTGACATAATCTGTAAATACTCATAACAGAAAGCATCCCAGAAACAAGACGTGTAATTTCTTAGGTCATTCTGTTCTTCCTCTGGTTACAATCCACGGGCAGGTAAGGGCTGTTCCAGCAGCTACATGCAAGGCTTCAGATGTAGCAAAAACAGGTGGACCGTGGTTGTAAGAATGACTCCTGCCATATGCAATCATCTTACATCACACTCTGTGGTGCTAATAAAAAAATCCCTTCACAGAGTGCACAGTGTGCATTATTAGCCGGAGTAAGAGCTGAGGCAGCATCGCCACCCTGGAGCCGGACAGGGAACTGCAGGTGCAATGTGTCTGAATTACAGATTCCCCTTCAGTCACCTTGATGGCGTGAAGTCTGAATTATGTTACCATATTTCTGAAAACTGAGGTGAGGAAAGGTTGGACTTTGTCTCCAAACAGGTACTGCAATCTGACAACACAAAGTCTGGGAGTTAGCTCGTATTTCACAGTGGCAATGGGTAAGGATAAAGCTACGTAAAGTACATTATTCCTAAAAATACCACCCAAAAAATACAAATATGAACATTTATATAAAGAAACTATATAAATAGTTTCTTCTAATGTGGTGGTTGCGGTTTTTGGCTGCCTTCTCTCATGGCAAGGAATGCTTTGTCCTCCACAAAGTAGGGCTCATTCCTACTTTGCATATGTTAATGTGACAAAAGTGCAAACTTTGCTGTTGGTTTTCATTCTGACAACAGATACAGGCCCCCATATAAATGCCAGCGTTTGGGAAGAGCTGACTTTATACAGGATCCTCTTGTACTCCTGAGTCAGTGCCATCCCAGTGTACTGGGATCTCAGCTCACAGCAACCTCTGGCCAGAAGCCAGGATTTTCTTACATCATCTGCTATAGGGTACCCTCCTTCTGAGCAGTGATTTGTTGTATGGGCACCCTCAGCTCCCTCTTCTTCTCACCATTAGCAGGTTATATCCTGGTTTGTTTTCAGCTCAGATGTACCATATGAGATACCACTTTGCTGCCTGAGTTTGGACAAGTCATTACCTATGTCATGCCTCAGTTACCGGCCTCTGGTCAACAGCTGACACTTCCTAAGTTACTGAGAGGTTGCAGTAGCCCATGTCCTGGCATGCTGCAGTGATGGAGGTGAGATAAAAATTACTTTCTAAAAGATTTGTACAAAGTAGCCTCGACTGCTGTCACATGTGACAAATGAACATAACCAGCCAAAAGTTTGTCACTACGTATTGACTCCCCTCAGCAGCACCTGACAGCACAAAGCCATCTTTCCTACCTGTGATTCAACAGTGGCACTCAGAAAAATCTTATTATTTCTAGCCACAGTTCTCTTTCCTTCACTCTCTGCATCTCTGGTTTGTAGGACTCAGGGAAAATATTGGTTAGGACACAGACCATGCTCTTAACTTGTAACCAAAGGATCTGTCTCATTTTAGATGGCAAAAGAAACATTGCCTTCAGAGAGTGCTGTGCTTCAATAAAGCAGCTCTTTGTGTTGGCCCACATCAGGGGTGAAACCTTGTCCAGGCTGGCAGTATGAAAGCCAAGGGGGGTGTTCCAAACAGGCAAACAAAAGTGATGCTTTATTATTTATGCTTCTTTCTTGGGACACTTATAAAAGGGCTCAGGGTTGTCCAACAACAGTCTGTCTGTAACATTTTTTCAACAACCATCATTAAAAGTGCTTCATGTTCAAGATTGTGACAGAAAGCCTGATAGTGGCTCTGTCAGCAATGACATTTGCAAAGGATTGGTGATAGATTTTGTGGTGCCAGCTTATCCTGACCATCTTGGAGCTGTTTCTTCATCTTGGCTGTCTGATTCAGCCTCCAAGGTCATCATCACCATCACCATTTATTGGGACTGGCTGACTATTCTGACAAAAGAAATAGTCCTAGTCAATGCAGATGACACTGGGGAAGGCTGGAGCTGGAGCCAGATCCTGCACCCTGGGTTTTACAGGGAAATGATTCAGCTTTCCTTACAGTTCACTGCAAGCCACCGCACCCCATGGGTTGATCTCATGTTCACCACTAAAATGCAGCCACTCCCAAGCTGAAAAGCAGCAACAAATATTACATGCAAGGCCAAGAGGAGAGCAAAAAGGATCCAGTATTTTAATGTACAAACACTGAATATGTGAGATCTCTCAGGCAAACAGCCAGAACCCACACTCAGAAAGTTTTGGTCAACAGAGAGGCCCTATATGCCTGCTTAGCCCCATAATTTCTGGCAAGCCTTTTGACATTGGGTGTTCATTGGAGAGTCTGATTGCCTGGAGCCCAGGACTGTCAGCTTGCCTTTCTTACAAGAGAACAGCATGTTTCCAGCTCTGCCATTTCTAGAGGAAACAAGCCCCAAGAGGATCGTAAAGACTTGGACACAAATAGCTCAAACTGTGAATGGTTTTCAAGCTGGTCTCATGATTTTACAGGTCTGACTCATTCCAGATAAATGCGGAAGGTTACTCATGAAAGCCAGCTGTAGGCAAAGAGGAAGGACCTCACTGGACTTGCCCCAGTGCAGTTTTCATTGCTACTGTAGGGCAAAGAGCTGAGCCAGATTTGCTGGTCCCTGACCTTGGGGTTTGTCCCAGGACCTGTTAGGGGGCACACCAGTGAGAAAGTGTGGATACAGATCTGTGCATACTGCTAACAGCCTTACATCCACCTTCCTGCTGAGAGCTGGTGAGCATCTGCTTGTCCCTGAGCTAAGGCCAGGTGCTGGTAGAAGTCTCACTGGCTGCCACAGTGCCTGGCTGTGGGAAGTGTGCTGCAGCACATGGGTGGCAGCTGCACCATGGCACTGCTGACCTCCAGCTGTGGGCAGAGCCACCAGCAGCTCCACACCACTGCTGTGACACAACTAGTCAGAATCATCTCTGGACTTTACCTACTCTGAGGCCCCAAGTTACTCGATCTCGAGAAACAGGGAGAAGGAAAGGAGAAGTTTTAAGCTTGAATCTTGTGCAGAGCCTGTTGTCTGTGCTGGACATGGCCATGTCTAGCACAGCAGCATTTCCCTGCACCCCTGCAATCCAGGGATGCTCTTGCACAGGAGTGCTGAGCTGCAGCCCAGCCGCAGGCCAAGCTGGGAGCACCATCTGCCGGCTTTGACACGGCAGGCTGGCTTGTCAGAGGGACAAATTACAGGGTAACCCAGAGCTGCTTATGCCGCGGCATGGTCATTAGACCACATAGCAAATCAGAGATGAAAAAAATCACAGCGTTGGGCAAATCCCTCAGCTAAATCTCCTCCTGTCAGCCTCACAAAAGGGAGTCCAAACCAGT
Organism: Nicator chloris; assembly: GCA_013400495.1. Classification (NCBI taxonomy): domain Eukaryota; kingdom Metazoa; phylum Chordata; class Aves; order Passeriformes; family Pycnonotidae; genus Nicator; species Nicator chloris. The sequence continues at coordinate 112,959 of WAAE01023349.1, forward strand.
CAGTCTTTCTGCACTAGAACTGAACAAACTGACTTGGGTGAAGGAGGTCCAGTTTTAAGTTAGTGGGAGTTATTTAGGGCTCTTGCAGAGCTTGTAAACAGTTGCAGCTAAAGAAGTTTAAAACATGTCACTGAGCAGTCTTTTTAATGCTTCATTCTTACAGTTTGAAATGTAGTTTTGTTTACAAATATCCACAATAATAATAATAATAATATTGAAGAGAGCACTGAGAGCTTGAAAGAAAATGTATGTCTCTGGTGCAACAGTGGACCTGTTCAAGCAGCTCCCAAATCTACCCAAGTAGATTTTTCTTGGGTTCCTCAGGTCTGCTTCCTCAGGTCAACCTTTCTTTTATGATGTGTGATGGACGTATCCCATCTCACACTTCACTGCAGTGGACAAGAATCCACTGAGCTGTCCCTGCATGAACCTTACAGAGAATCTACAAATGTGAGGATACTCTCAAAACTGGTAAAGCACAAGCAGACCTCACAGGAGGCTGCTCTGTGTGCGTCACCCACGCAGAGAACACCGCGGGGGAACAGTGCTAGGTTACAAAATCAAGTTTACAGCAAAAAGGTCACACCACTGTTGACATCTTCTGGTGTGTCAATACTGTCTTTAATGGCACAATCTCAGACAGATACAGCTAAACACAAAAATAAACAGAGAGGCTTCTGGGCACACCAGAACCTTTCCTGCTTTTTCAGAGCCAAAATGCTAAAAATTCCATGTTTGCTTCCATTGCATGTCAGTTGATCTCATGAAAGCTATTGCACTTCCCCAGCCTTTATTTGGCTTTGTTTCTGGAGCCACTTGACTGAAGAAGCAGAATAGCACAGGGCACGTTCAGTACAGGGCTGTGAGCAACAGGTACATCTTCCTGGGATGCTGGTGGATGTTTTGACAGAATTTAGACACTATTGAAGATGTATTTAGTTGGTCCAAAAGACAAAGGGACAGTCAAAGCAATTGAAATTCACTTATTGCACTGAAAGCTGGACCCTCCTGAGACTATTTCAGCCTTTTCAGGTTTGAATTGTGTGTTGCCCAGATAAGATTAATTTCCTTTTATTTTGATCTCATACCTTTTACATATCTTTTTAAGAGAAGGAATGTCAAGTTCTTTCTTGACCTTTTTAATGGCCATTTTATTAACAAATCTGTCCTTTGGGCACTTTGCATTGACACCAAGAAACTTTTGAGATATCTGTGAGCCAGACTTGGAATTATTACCCCTACTTCTTAACTTCTTCTTTCATATCCATCAGTTGCATTTGTACTGGGATGGAAGGCAGCAGGAGTGTTAAAGGCCTTATTTTTCACTTTTTCTCTGACTTTTGTGATTACTTGTACATGTTCTTTTAGGATGGTTCAGATTTTCTCTGTACTCTGGAAATTAAACTTAGACATATTATATTAAAATTTTGGTGTATTTTTTTTTTTAATAAACTAGAAGCAATTACTGCAGATGGTGGCAGGTTCTCTATCTGCTGTTGTCCTCAAGCCCTGTCTGACATTCTGGGAGATGAACAAATAGTCAAACACACATTACAGTACTCAGTGCAAAGGTCAGAAGACATCTGTATTGGCCAGCGGGTCAGGTGGGGTAAGGTACCAGTTCTGGCCATAAAATGTATTTTACTTCTCTCTGCATCCATTTAGTAAATTTACAGAGTTTTTGTCAGTAACAATAACAAAATTTGAGGAACATTATAAAATAATATTGCATTTCATTTCTTTAGATAGTGCTTCATAGAATCTTTTAAATAGCTTTTGAGAACTGTAATTAAATATTTTGAAACGTGTTTGGGACAATTTTGTTTCAGACTTTGCCTCCAGCTTCTTTGGTTTGAAAAACATGCTTGTTTCCAGGAAAGTAAGCATTGCATTTAATTGGAATTAGATGTTGGCAGAGGAGGCTGATGTTTCCAAAGCTGCTGGTGCTTCTGTGAGCTTGGAGAAAGGCCTGGGTACCTCTTGCAACAGTTAATAAAAACAATTAATTGCATCTGTTTATTTTGGATCCACATACTATTTCTTTTTTCCTACTTTTTGTAATCTTCCTACTTAATTTGTCTCGGAGTAACAAAAACAGCTCACCCCAGTGAACCCAATGGTGTCCTGCCTTTCCAATTGGTCAAGAAATATCTTAAATGTTGCATGATTTCAAAATGCTGTTGCTGCCGGACCTGAGAAGTGTGAAAATTCCAGCTCAAGAACCCTGAAATAGACACTTGAAGACTTCCAAGAAAAAACTGAAAATTCTTCCCCTTTCTACCATCAGAAATAGATGCCAAATGCAGGATGCTGGCATCTCCTGCATCTCACCAGTGCTGTCCCAGTGGGACTGAGCTCCTTGGCAGACCCTCAACTACCCTGAGGCAGCATCAGCTTCTGTAGCTGCTCTCTACACCGAGTCCAGGACAGCCTGGTAGGGGGAGCACAGCTACCTCCACTACTCGAATTAGACCAATTAACTGTGCTAAACATCACAGCATTGAAATTTTGTTTCAATATAATTAATAATTAAAA